>RDPX01000261.1:1036103-1059741 GCA_003991215.1 Morbakka virulenta
TTCAGCAGCATCAATGTCGTCAACGGACGTTACAACCACTTCGCTGACGCTCTCTAAAAGATGAAGAAAGAATTTTGGTGATGAAGACTGACGACAGCTTCAGTAAACAAAATGGCTCTGACGGTTTAAAACTCAACGATTAAACACTTTGAAATAGAATTGTCAAAAAGAACTGCTAGTAACCTGGTGGCTTGTTTTTCTTTCTGAAATAATTTGCAATGTCAGCACGTTTATTCATCTTGTCTTTCGTCGCTGACAATTTTTGAATGCAGATCCCCAACAGTTTCTTAAAGAGATCATGTTGTATTCATGTTGTACTCGTCGGAAAAGAAAATCAAAACTCCAACGGAGTTTGATGCTTTAATGGCAACAATCACATGGATTGTTGCCATTGAAGTATTCGATTGATCAGACAGATTAATTGATCAGACCGATTAATCAGACAGATTAATCAGACAGATTAATCAGACAAATTGATCTGACTCATTACATCTCCTTGTGTGACTTGGACAATACGGTTTAAAGAAAGGAAAACATTTAGTGCTATACCTCGGTAAAAGAATTCTAATTGATAAAAATACATTTTTGTCAACAAACACGAATAGTAAAAAAAGAGATTATTGGCAAAATTGCGGAGCTCTAGATCCCCCCCTACTGCCTATTATTATTATTATTATTATTATTATTATTATTAATGAATTTTTATACAGGATGTATCTACAGTCATATCATTTATACACTATGTACATATATATACTGTTATCACAGATGCCCTGTTCAAAAACAAACAAACATTTATTATTTAAAAATCGCTAAAAATCAAAAAGAAAACTGAAAGAGCTGCTTCTATTGTGCCGTTAAGTTCGTTCAGTGAAGTGTTGATTAGCGTGACACATTCTGCCAAAAAAAATTAATTGCCCATTACGTGCTGGAAAGTAATTTTGAAAGAAATAACGTTTCTTTGAATATGAAAAGAACGCGAGATTTTTTTACCAGAATAATTCCTGAAATGAATGAAGTTCGAGTTTAGAAAATTTCGAGAAATTAACTGGCGGGTTGACGGCAGTTCGATACTCAAGAGTAGTTTCTTGACTGTTCGATTTGCACAGAAAGAACAACCATCAGATACAATGACAGGGGATGATTGTTATTTTAAGAATTGTCACCTTGTTTTCCTTTTTGTAATGTTGTTTTTGTTTTTTCTTTCCATTAGGAAAAACTGTCTGTGTTAATGACGATAGCAGCACGTCCACAGTATATGGAACTGTTAATAATTTGGCAAATGCGCCTTCAATTCAGAATTCCTGTACAGATAACAGCAGTGATGATGATTGTGACAGCATCGTATCCTATGTTTCCAAAGTGAGCAGTAAATAAAGTTACCCGTTTCAACATGCCCACTGATGTGCTAATATTTTGAGCTTAAATAGTCTCCTTATTGTTAGATTATACTTGGCAGTATTAATTATTATTCGGTATTACTTCGGTATAAGCTCAGGTATCAGTCGGTATGAGTCTACTGGTATTTGTTATTATTGGTGTAGTATCAGATGCTACGTGGAATTTTTAGATATTGCTTTAGTAGCATTCTATATTACTTCGTAATGTCGATATTTTTGTCTACTGGTCAAAGGGCCATAGTCTAGTGCTCCTGTTTTGGAGCTGAATAGAGGGCACATCTATTTATTGTAATAATGCATGCACAAGGAATTTAAAGGCAGTGATCAAATTGCTAAAAATTCTCTTGAAGTACTTCACATTGATAAGAATGTGGGGTTAATTACAGTAGTTCAGTGGCCTCTGGACAAACCCTGCATGGTCCTTTTTGTTTTCAGTATGGATACATTTATTTTGATGGATTCCAATTTTAAGCCCTCATTCGTCGAGTTATGGCTTTAGCTTCAATGCAGTTGCAAGCAAAGAACCTGCTTTCATGAAAGTTAGTATTGGATTGTTTCGCGAAGTGCAGTGATTTCTTGCAAGGTAAGATGTAAGTGCGGCGTTGCGTTTGAGTTTATTTTTCTTTATTTGAGTTCATTGACATTTTATTGAATTTCTTTCAGTTTATTTTAGTTTCAGTTAAGCCCTTATGTGATCGATTTTTGAGATTGGTGGATTTTGTTGTTGTTTTCGTTTTGCTTTCTACACGTGGCACGTTTTTATACTTACGTCGTCTTCGTTACAAATGCCCATCGTTGACACATAGATAGAAAAAGTAAGCCTAGACTGATGGAATATTAAAATGAAATTCAGTAATAAAACATAGGACATTTGATAGCTGCAGCTGATTATAGTTGCATTACACTGATTATGAATAATGCCTTCATTTGTGAAAAACAATTAGAAAATAAGAGTATCGTGAACTTTTGGAGAGGGATTTACCTGTTTAAAAGTTGCCACCATGTGAAAGCTCTGCGCTAACTTTGTATTACCTCTTTATTTATTTATCCATCCGTCCATCTATCAACCGATTGATCTGTCAACCATTCATCCATTCATCCATTCATCCATCCATACTACTGTGGTCGCTCCGTTTCTATTGCACCTTGCCTTCATCAACACTTTCTGATACATCCACTTCCCTCATACCTCTTTTGCTGTGTCCATAAAGCTCCCGTTTGGTCGTTCGNAACATAGGACATTTGATAGCTCCAGCTGATTATAGTTGCATTACACTGATTATGAATAATGCCTTCATTTGTGAAAAACAATTAGAAAATAAGAGTATCGTGAACTTTTGGAGAGGGATTTACCTGTTTAAAACTTGCCACCATGTGAAAGCTCTGCGCTAACTTTGTATTACCTCTTTATTTATTTATCCATCCGTCCATCTATCAACCGATTGATCTGTCAACCATTCATCCATTCATCCATCCATACTACTGTGGTCGCTCCGTTTCTATTGCACCTTGCCTTCATCAACACTTTCTGATACATCCACTTCCCTCGTTTGGTCGTTCGTTCTTCTTTTCCCTTGGAAGCTTCATCTCGCACCAACTCCTTGTCGCATACTGTTTATCTGTTCTTTTAATATAATTAAATCATATTAGCCTAGACTATCTTATTTTTAGACCTGTTGACCTGAATTGTCAACTTTGTACTACCCTCTTTTAACATTTAATATATGTAATATTTTTTAATCGCATACCATAATAACTGCATTTTACAAAGCACAAAATAGCATTTTGGCTATAACTTGACAAATAGCATGAAAAATTATCGGTAATTAACGCCGTAAAAAGATCATTTTGGCCGCTTTGGCTACTTTTATTTATCAATTTACTGCATTTTTGGTTATATTTTATTCATAATCAGCTACGATCTATGCTTTCGATTCGTCATTTGCTTTTCGTCGTCTTTCGCTGCTCCACAATTCTTCTGATCTATAATTTAATCCGTTAGCTATTTTCTATAAGTGATACCCGGTCTAAAATTTCCCGTTCAACATTTTTTTTTCTCGCGTTTTGATGATCACAAATGGAATGGGATTTCAATAAAAGCAACTACAGCCCTCTGATTTCTTTCTATATGTTGCCATGTGGTGCAGAACCCTTCTACAAATATAAACAATTCTATTTCAGGTGATGTTTACAAAGTAAGGTATTAGTGGAAATACAAATAGTGTACAGCTTATCCGAATCGCTATCAGTAGCTTGATTGTTCGGACTGCAAAGTGTTAATATTATCTAACCTATCCCGGGAGGTTGTATTTCCGATGAAGAAATAGCTGAATATATTTTTTAATATTCGAAATTACAGAAAATGCAGTCATATCTTAAGGAATTTTATTACAGTGGAGTCAGCGTATAACAAACTCTGATACAACAAATTTGCCTACTCCCTTTTTTTGCCTCAATTCTATCCATAACGGAGTTCATTTATCAAGAATTGAAAAGAAAATCTGTTGTATCAGAGTCTCACTTGTATTTGAAAATGAATGTTTAGAGCAGGTCTCAATAAAAATCAATTTTTATATATTTTCACTTAAACAGACGGTTTTCTAGGTTGCATCTAGCTACACATGATGATGATGATGGTAATTATAATAATAGGGTTTCGGAGCATGGTTCCTAAGGAAAAAACACCATGCAACATAAATTCAGTGGTTTGTATCTCGGTCAACCCTGATATACTGACAAGATGTAAGAGTATTGATAAGCGCTAGTTCTAGCTTAGAGATCCCGCCGTTTTAACGTGGAATTAATATGCTGGCGGGAGTGAATTCAAATATGGCACATTCTTAGTGCATATTTTATAGAATGTATTGGTATAATTTCTAGGGGTTTATCATCTATTTTTCACGCGTGGTTTTTGACGTATTTGAAATATTGTATTGCGGTAAAATCAGAGATTTAATTTTTTTAACATGTATATTTAGATTGTAGTTAAATATTTACAATAAAATGAAGAAGCCAACAATATTGATAAAATAAATATTTTGTTTTCGTAAAACATTGTTAGGTATTTTTATGTGCAAAACAATTGGCAGGAAGATCTTGTAAGGTGTCAATTGTAAACAGAAGCTTGTTTTAGAGTGTTTCAACAGTGGAAATTCAGAAGAGAAGTTATTTCTCTCTGACATTAAAAAGAAAAAAAAGATTGTACCTTTGCTACTACTCTAGGCCTGTGTTTATGTCTTCTGTATCTCATTTGACGTAACACAAACTGTGCTAAAGGGGCATGCACTAGAAAATCCCCCCTCCCCCCCATTCATTTAATCAACTGACAGTTTTTAACTATTTTTAAAAAACGTTATTCAGTAATTATCATTAAAATGTGACTTACGATCTCATATTTGATCAGGTCACCACATTTTAGCTATTTTGATCAGTTTCGTCACTTATAACGCTGATTATGCTAATCGCCATCATAAATCCACCAAATGTTGCCTATGCTGGAGATTGCGTACCCGCCGAAAAGATCCGGCGTTATTGGTTTATATTACGATTAAGAGAAAGCTTCAGAACAGGAAACGAAATGGATTATGTAACATTTTTCTTAATTTTTTCCAACACATAAAACGCCAAGATATACATACACATGAAACTTACCCTAATTCAGATTGAAATCGAAATCTACAACCTTCATGCTTGTCTCAACAAGATTTGTACTTTTTGCTCCATTTTCGTTTTGAACATTTCAAACACTATTCAGGGATCAAAATAATTGTTACAAATTTTTCAGCAAATTTTTACAGAATTTATGATTGTTCAAAAATGCTTAATTTACCTGCATTCGACTAGTTCCATTTCGGATCCTGTCTAGAGTACTTAGGTCTCTTCCATAGGTGAACTGGCGTCCGAGACTAGTGTTTAAATGTCGGCAAAAGTCGAGTCGTTGCAATTTGATTATTGTTGCTTCTGAGTGATTGAAGGGTTACTGCTTAAAATGCGTATAATTTACATTAAAATGCTGTTAAAATTTGCAACAAATAAAAGTCTTAATTTTGCAAACTAACTTGTTAGTTTTTCCTGTTAAAAGTCGCTGTCGATTACAATAGGTATGAAAAAATGATTTTGATTGAAATCCCCCTTTCCTCCAAATCCAACTTCACGGCCGTCAGTTGCGTTTCCACAGGGATTGCATGTGTCTACAATCTTCAAGGTTAGAATTTATAAACCAGGTCCTATGAAAGTTGTTAGTAACACCTATTAAGCATGTCACCTGCACGAAATGACGAACAGCGGATTCGCCTCCCTTGTCTTCATCGGTTTGGGGTGGAAATTCACAATAAGATGGCCTCGGACAGAAGTCCTGCCTTTACTCGTCGGTATATTCTGTTTCCCGATTTTTGACTCTCTTTATCCGATTCCGCCTATTACCTGCACGCATTTTAAAGATCATCCATTGTACATACTTCAATAGTTGACGCTGCCATACATCTAAGTGTTTTACGGACTTGAAAAAAGCCTTAACACTAGGGACCAGTCAAGTATGATTTATCTTGACTTGGTAATTCTGAGATTACCTCATATAGTTAGATATTGAGAACTTTAGAGTATAAGATCAACAGTGTACTACAACGTAATGTGGTGTAAATATTAGGGTATAGTATAAATACACAGGGTATGCTTTGGTATTGATTGTGACTGCCGTTGGTCATGTGTTAAGCAAAGGGGTTTTTTGCTACTTTATAGAACAGCCGTTTTTAGCAGTCGCCTTCTTTGGACTCTCATGCACCGTCGAACACGCATGAGGCACGAAACTAGGCTTTTAGTATAAAAATTCGCCTCATAAAATCGTGTCACCTCAAAAAGACCCTGCCAGCCCTGCAACAGGGTACTGACCATACATATAGTAGTGTACCTGCCCCTTAATATTGTGACCCGCCCAACTGCAATGTCTCCTTTGTCGGCAGTATTATCCATCCATTTATTTTATCGCCACTTGGTCAGAGTTGACGAGATGGTGAATGTTGACGTGAAAGAAGTGTAAATACAAACATATGACATTGACAGCACATGTTTTGACATTCCATATCATTGACATTTGTTGCGTCGTTTTGGTTTATTTTAGATTACTTTGCACGTTATTGTTATGTCATTTGGGAATCCGGAAGTAATTATTGGAAATTAGGAATACAGAATTTTTGAAAGTAATACCCAATGTGGGAATATTGTGACTTATTTAAAATCTTTATTGCACAATTATAAATATATGCGGACAGCTCCTCCAAAAAATGTGGTTTATTTTCTTAATTTTGTGAACTTTAGACGCATTGAATTTTTATCAGATTACTTTGTTTTCACTACAGATTTTAATTGGGGGGGGGGGGGTTAAGACGTTCGTAGTTACGCATCGTTTTAGGTATCCAGCATAAACAGTGTGTTATCCAAATTACCTAAAATTGACGCTTTATTCTCTGTGAGAATTAAATTGGCGCGCGCAAAATAACTTTTTTGTAATTTTTGTCGAATGTAATTTGTTACCTTTCGAATCTTCTTTTATCGACTTTGAAACATCTCTTGTAATTTGAAATATTTTGTGTCAAGAAAGTCCGCGCTGTAATTTTGGGTCTATGTTTTGTGTCGGTCGGGGAAAAGTTTAAAGTGGGAAGGGTATTTTAATGAAACATCCTACTGTTCCTTTGGTTAATGAGCCGCTTTCTATTTTGCGCATTTGTGGTTAATTATTTGGGAAAGAAAAGAAATGCTTTTTTGAACATACTCTAAGTTTCAAAAGTGTGCCCAGATATTGAACGATTGGACTTGACGATGAAACAAAACCAATAATTTATTACGTGACAATGCAGCTATTAGGATTTAGAGCACTGGCACCCAACGGGACGTTTTGCTAATTTTTTAGGGCACTAGGAACATTTTTGGCCCCAGGGAGCGTGCATACGTTGGGGGAATGTCGTTAAAATTCAAGTAACAATGAAATTTAAGTCTAAAATTAACAGGGACTATGTGAAATTGCTATCGATTGCTAAGTCAGATATTTTGAAGGGTTTTTGATGATGGTTACTTTACATTAATTGATCCATGTACTGCAGAAGAATCTTTTGCGAGTATTGATGTTAATGTTATGATCTGTCAGGGTCAGTTTTATTGTTCACTCTGTTGGGTGCGTTAATTCTGTACTTACTATAGAAGGGAAAAGCAATTGAGAGTAACACCTAATATATATAAATTCCTTTAAGTATGAACTGAAAGCTAATCCAACAGTACTTTCGAAATATGTCTGGAATTTACAAAACAAGAACATAACACCAATTTTGAAGTGAAAAGTGATCGACCATGCCCACCCGTATGTTAATGGCAGCAAAACGTGCAACCTCTGTCTGACAGAAATTCCACGTAATTACGTCCGAATTGAAGCTATCAAACAAAAGATCCGAACTAATCTCTGCATGTCGACACGTCAATAAATACCTTTTAAAGAATTACAAATCCGTTCCACCAGACCATTGAGAATTTTAATGACTTTTTAATTACTTTATAACTTTATATAAGTGCATAGATTTCTAGCTTGGCTCTATTTCAGTAAATGTTGAGCACTCTGCAATTATATTTGTCCATCTGTTGATCAGATTTTGAATAATATTTGTATTTTTCTTACTAATTTTGTTTGATCGATATCCTTTTAGAACAAGAAACTCCTTGGCCTGAATATTTACCTCCTCTGAGTCATGACAGGGCCCTCTTGTGGGTGTAAGTGCTATAAACCAGTTCTGCTATCTCATGATTAAATTCTCAAGCATCATCATTCTTTGTGCTTACTTTATTTTCTGTTGTTAGGACTAACCATCGACAAAACTGATCTTCCCTTTTATTTTCCTTAACATGCCATTATTATTAACTTGGCGATTAATATTTTTTACACTTCATTTTGGAATATATTCATTGGAGATCAAAAATGTTAGTAGGATTATTTACGTTCGGTTATCGATAAAGTCAATGTTAATTAAACGTTCCTGAGAGACATTTTTTATGACAGTTGGAAAACAATGATGGAAGCAACGGAGGCAAGAAAATGAAGGCAGGACGAAAATTTCGTTTGCCCAAAAATAATGGGAATAGCATCATGTGGTAGGAGAAGAATAGGAGGTCCCAAGCTAAAATGGATGGAATGCATCTGGAAGGACATGAAGGGAGTTGGGGCAGAAGAAGATGATGCCTTGAATCCAGCATCTTAGAGGAGATTGACTGCGGCAGTGACCCCACACTGAAAGTGGGATAAAGCTAGAAGGACGAAGAAAGCTGCAATACCACCAGTAGTTTTATTGAGACCATCTCTAGGAGAGCTGCTATTCAAGTCTAAAGACCCAATCTTGACTATGCGACACAGCTACACCCCGCCAGACATCAACCCACTATTTACAACTGCGACTGGTTTATTATTCTGATTTTTCCCTCTCATGGGACGACTGCCAACCAAGGCTAATGCCTCGTCCTGGCCAGCTTTATTGTTTTGAGTTTTCCCTCGCATAGGACGATTGCCAACCAAGGCTTACCACCTCGTCCTGGCCAGAAAGAGGAATGGGTGGTTGATGGGAGATTTTTTATTTTGTTGACGATGGTGGTGGTGGTGCTCAACAGCAGAAGAAAAAAGAGGTATTGCTAATTGATTGTTGGAGCTTCATTGCAACCAAACAATGGAGGTTCGATTTTCAAGTGGGGAGATCTCTGTGAACTTAAAAACGTTAAAAAAACATTGATTTGCATCAGATTGACCTTTAGTAACGATATTTTTCACTTTTACATTAAAGTCCATCACAAAAGGTACGATCTCTGCCAAGAAGGACCTGAATAAAGAAATAGTATTCTTCAAATGTTTTAAGAAAAGATTCATCTGTAACATTCAATTCCTCTCAGCATTCAAACATTTCAGAATGTTTTTTAATCCATACAGGTATTGCTTCGTTATTCTCAAAATAATATTTTTATTTATTTTATCTACTTGTTTCGTGTTTCTAAAAAACGAGATCGCCGGATCTCGATCGTTTACACGAGGTTCCAAATAAGAACCTTTTTCGAGGTAGTGACTGAAACAACTGCTTTATAATTGTGTAACACAAAGCTTTTCCATCATCTAATCTACTAGGATCTGTTGACCATAAAGTTCATCATAATCAATTGTTATTTCCTAAAGAATTAATCCCTTCATATCTTTAATTCATGCAATTGGCTAGTGGTTAGATACAGAGATAGCTTTGTCTCATGTAGCAAATTAAAATTATTTTCAGCTTTAATATGGATTTGAAAAAAGACAAAGGTCCAAATCTCATTTTTGTGTGGTTTTGGATCGTTTGAGGATTAAGAGTTTGAATTTACTTCATCTTGCTTAAATTGTGCATACAAAATGTCTCTTACTAAAAATGCCAGGCATAGTAGCGTTGTTTGAAATGACATATCACCCATCCCAACACTGATACAAGATAGCCAGCCGGTCGTTAGCGTCAAAGGCACAGATCTAGAAATAGCTCTTGCAAGTTTGTATATTGGATCAGTGTTAACAGTAAACCTGAGCTCGATGTTGAAGTCAGAAAATAAAACTGGAAAGTGAGAAGTATGATTTCTGGACGTAGCTATGCTGCATCATAAAGCAAGCGTTTTACTCAGTTGTGAGCTATTTATTTATTGCCCTACTTTCTTGCAAGAGGGTAGGATATAGTTGATATTCAATAATGGGAACATTCGCTACTTCAAACGAATCTTTAATATTCCTCGTTTTGGCTATAGAACTACTGCCCTGTAACACAAACATTCTCTAATTCAAACACCTTTCTGGTTCTCTTTAATAAATTACTGACCAAAACTTGAACTTATAGAATGTTCAACTATTTTAAGAGAGGAATTCAGACAAAAATATTTTTTGCAGGGAGGGTATTTTAATCTCTGCTTCTTCTTCTCACAACTCAACAATAATTTCTTCCTCTGTTGCCAAAGAAGTTGCACTGATGTCGTCATCATCAAGTACAAACTTTGGTAAACATTTTTATAAATATGCGAAAACGCCAAGATAAAGATGGCGAATGAGATGTTCCACCCTTTTGAATGCAATTGACCTGATCAGAAAATTTTGCTTGAAAGCAATGGGATGAACCGCGTGAACATTTTCGAAAATTCTTGTTCTTGTGACTCAGTGGAAGCCATTAGGATATTTATCATGTCTTGAGTCGTAAGCTTTTTCTGACTTAAGTTTCGAAGGCTAATTCTCCCATCATCGGACTACTGAAGTTATTAGATATAGCTATTTTATACTTTGATATTGCGGGCGTGCTTGTTGACAGAGGTCGAGTTTTTGTGAGACATGTATCTTGTGTTTCTCTTCTGTAATGCTGGAAGCCATATTTCAGGAAGAGTGTAAGGTATGCTCTTAATGTGATTTCCTTGCTGTAAGGAATGGATAGTTTCTTTTGTTTTTCTTGTTGCAGTATTTATTTTCTTATTCAGAATCATTTTATTTTCCCAACCAAAAGTGCGCCCTTTCATACAGCAGGGCTCCGCTGTTGCATGACTTTTAGTGTCACTTCATTGAACAATTCTCTTTTGTTCTTTTTCTCTTTTCCTTGGGTCAAAGCATGCCAACCACAACAAGAGCATATCTTACACCTGATAAATATCCTAAAAGAATGCGTAAACATCATTTGAAAATGCATGCTGCGCTTGAAAAGGATTTCGTGAGTCAAATGAAACAAAAAACCCGTTAACAATTATTTCAAAACTTCACAATGAGCACTATGGCACTGTGGCAGAATTATCATTATTTTTAGAGTATAGTCAGGCTAACGTCATGTTTAAACCATTTTACCAAAAATAAATTTGCTCAATTAACCTTAAAGATCTGATAACTCCAACATTTCATAACTCATACATTTGATAATTCGAATATTTGATAATTCGAACATTTGATAACTCGAACATTTGATAATTCGAATATTTGATAATTCGAATATTTGATAATTCGAACATTTGATAATTCGAACATTTGATAATTCGAACATTTGATAATTTGAACATTTAATAATTCGAATATTTGATAATTCGAACATTTGATAATTCGAACATTTGATAATTCGAATATTTGATAATTCGAAAATTTGATAATTCGAAAATTTGATAATTCGAACAAATTTTGATTTCCCATGAGAATTTGAGTTATTGTATGCCAGCTATATGCAGAAAAAGTGTTTATTGATTGGTGCTAACAGTTTTAAGACTCGACAAACAACAAAGAATGCCAGCACAAATTGTCCTCCTGCCTTTCTCTTTCCAAGGGTTCACCGTGTATCCGAATCGATTGTACAACATGTCTCATAAAGAAATTGTGGTGCAGATTTAATCTTTGGTGGTTTATGTCATTCAAGCTATAAGAAGGACAATGGATCATGGAAAATTGTCAGCATTTCTCAGTCTNTTGATAATTCGAAAATTTGATAATTCGAACAAATTTTGATTTCCCATGAGAATTTGAGTTATTGTATGCCAGCTATATGCAGAAAAAGTGTTTATTGATTGGTGCTAACAGTTTTAAGACTCGACAAACAACAAAGAATGCCAGCACAAATTGTCCTCCTGCCTTTCTCTTTCCAAGGGTTCACCGTGTATCCGAATCGATTGTACAACATGTCTCATAAAGAAATTGTGGTGCAGATTTAATCTTTGGTGGTTTATGTCATTCAAGCTATAAGAAGGACAATGGATCATGGAAAATTGTCAGCATTTCTCAGTCTTGTGTATGCTGAGTACTTTGCTACAGAAGAGAAGCCAAAGCTAAATACAGTGTTTATTCTGTCTAAATACAAAGTCTATTCTGTTCTTTGTTAGGAGCCAATGCGTCGCTTTAAACTCTGTAGCTCCGACGTGTGCTCTGAATACAACTTTCGATAGAAGTGGATGCGTTTATTCTAAACAGATTTTATTTTTTGGATTTCTTCTTATTTAACAATGAGAACCATGAGCTGTATGCATAATTAAAGTTGAATAAATAAGATCATTTAAAAGCAACCAACGAAGGGAGTCATCTAAATAGTATGGTTTTCTAAATAGAAATTTTAGTTTGCCACTTATTTTTCCAAATATTTTGGTTGCCATTGATGCCCCAGAAAGACTTTCATCCAAAACACATCCAAGGTATGCGAGAATTGAGTATTGCCCAACACGAATTTTACTTCTCCTGATGTTAACCATTTTACGCTTTTTGCATTTTTTACATGCCTACCGTATTTTCTTAAATAGAAGCTGTAAATATTTCTTTGAAAAGAAATTAAAAGCCACCCTTGAATAAAAACCGCATCTAGATAAGAGATAAAAATACATGGTTTCATTAAAGCAGAATTTCTATCCGATTCTTCTAATATTATATTAGTCAAATTGTCAATATCCTCCAATTGATAAACTACATTTTCCTCTCGCTTTTCGTCATACAAAATGGGCCTTGGTTCGCATTTTATCATTCCATCTGATTTCTTTAGAAGCATCCCGGCTTCCTTGGTTGATTGGTCTTCTCTGAGGCAATTAATCTTGTCAGTATTACTCGTAGTTATCCCGCGTGTGCCAAAGGATTTCCTGATAATTTCAAGATCAAGTTTCTTCCAGCCCTCGACAACCCGCTGAACTTGCAAAACATAGTTTGGTGGGTTTACAATCCCTCCTTTTGTGTATTTGAACTCTCCATTACGAAACCATTAGCCATACAACTCTTGGCAAATTGTTTTAAAGGGCTTGTTGCTGGAAGCTTCCAATGGCTGGAAGAAAATTGTTAAACCGCCAGAGATTACATGTATGACTGTATTTAGTTTCCTTAAAGTCTCTTCGATTTTCTGAGACAAGTAATTTTTGATAGAGTCCCAAACTAGAATCCTCTTCTATAAGGCCAAACTCCCTCATAACTCCCTTATAATGCTGTCAAATGAGCATTCATCCAACTACTTGGGAAGTATTTCACAATGGCACCTTTAACTACGGCAACTTCACATTTTGCCTTCTTCCCTGGTATGACAACGAACGGCTTCATTTTTTAGCCGTCTGCTTTGACAACTAAGCATACATTTATAGTCTGTTTTTCATGTCGGATTGTTTTAATAAGAACTGTTTTTATGCCCCGTCTTTCTACGGTTGTCTCACTTGGTATACCAGCCTAGCTTGGTGTCTAGACCTGTTAGCAATGTTTCCAGGAGAAACGTCAAATGTACTTCTCTGTTTTTTACAAAATTTGATGACGTTTGCGATCTTAGCTAATCCATCGGTTAGATTTCCCCTGCAGACATTTTCCCCTTTGGATATTTAGATTAAGCCAGAGGCACTTCCTCTAGGCTCTTGTTATTAATTTAGTTGCTGCCACACGGGAGTAATTTTAGTTGATAATGAATTTTTATTGCTCGGTATGTGCGTCAAGTCACAAGATTGTAATTGGTAAGTTCTATCATAAATACCTCATAGAGGATATAAATTGTAAGTATTCTTTAGATAAGTCTATTTGTTTATGAGTTAGAGTTGAAGTAGAAGTTAGAAGATGACTGAAATTGTCTTCTAAAATAAAATATTACGAAAAATAAAATGAGGCTGATACCTTTCTGATAATAGTTTTGTCTTACATTTAAGCTGGTAAAACCTTGCGCTTTGGAGTATATATTCAGTATCATCTTTGGACATAGTTTGTCCAGTAGTTGTACATCGTCTTCCTGAAAGATTCGTTTGTTTCATGAAATTAAACAACCAACCTCGACTCGCTCGAAATCCATTCAAATAATCCTCAACAGCAAGATCTTGCGCCCATACAGTTAGCAATTTACAAGGAACATGACGATGTTTCTCACGCTCATAGATAATTTGTTTCTGACAGTTTCTCTTTGCATTGCCCGAGAATTTGTTTCCGCCCTGCATCAGATAATATTCTTTTCTTTTTGCTTTCAACTGATAATCAAGATTCATTGTTACTTTCAGGCGACTTTCTTCTCCATGTTGGCACTATACTTCCATTGAGAGAACACCGTCTTCCGGTTTCTTTATGGCTATTTTCTTCAACATATTTAATAACACTCAGTTTTAATTTTAGATCGTAATTTTTTTTTGCTTTTCTCTGCCATAATCATTTTTAATATTCTGTCTTAACTGTGAAAACTTTGTGTTTTACTTCTTCTGTTTTTAGCAATATCATTGGTTCACAAATTAATGGAAACATAATTGTCAGTTTAGAAGCAACAAATCTCTTCCTGAATTCTTCCTACTGTGCGCAATAAAACCCGTCCTACAATAAAAGCCGCAAAACTTTGCTTCTTTTAAAATAGAAGCAGCGGCTTCTGTTCAGCAAAATTTTTTAATGTTTTTTTCCTAAAAAAAATCACTTGAAAAATGAAAGTTTCTAATCACATTGGTCTCTGTGCCCCCATTGTTTTTTGTCTCTGAATATTAAGAAGGCATCGTCTGCATACAGAAACAGGTCACAACCAACTGTCTGTGGCATGTCATTCATGTTTAGGAGGAAAATGACTGGACCAAGAATTGACCCCTGAGGAAACCCACATGACAAATTACGAAGTTTTGAATATTCTTTTCTAATATCGATAAAAAATTATCGGTTTTGGAGGTTATATTTAAACCACAAAATTATAGAGTTACTAAATCCAAGAGATGATATTTTATCTAGAAAAATGTCATGGTCGATTGTGTCGGAGGCCTTTTGAAGATCAATCAGAACATTGCCTGTGAACGTCCCATTTTCAAATCCCTCTTGGATCTTATCACTTAGTTAGATAAGCAAATATCTGTCGAGTGGTATGTACAACAATAGAATTGGTATTTAGGTAATATTTTCTTTTCATCAAGGTATTTTTCTACTTGACCATGAATAAACTTTTCTATAATATTTGAAATTTGCCGAAGCAGTAAAATCGGTCCATAGTTTTTTGGGGGTCATCTTTTGATCCTTTTTGAAAATTGGGTTTAATTTCAATTGTTTGCAACCTTCACGAAAATGTGGTTAAAGAAACGAGAGATTTGATGTTCAATAAATGGTGTTGCTAGAGCACCTCCACTTAACCCAAAAGTCATGAACAAACTTTTATCAAGATTAGAACATTCAAAAATTAATCCAAGCAAGTTTTACTTTGATAAACGTGGTCAAATTTTCCAAAGTTTCCGAATTATATGGAATTAAAAAACTGGAATGCTGCATATTTACATATTATTGAACTAATCACCAAAATTATAAATGAAATAGCCCATGAGAGGAAAATCGTATTCAGAGGAGTAACAGAAGTGGATGGACCAGCACGTTTTTAAGGGGATTCGAATTTGTGATAAACTACTGAAAAGATTTAGAACTACGAAATCCATTCTGATTATGTAGACATCAAGAAAGCACGTAATCATGTTCAAAACTTGATAAAACAGAAGAAAAAATCATTCATTGCTGGAAAACAAAATGAAAATACTGGAAAGCCTGAAAGAGTTATGTAAGTCTCTGATATCTCTGTGACAAAAATATTTACCCACTCCACAATATCCCCAACTGCTGAGATCTTTGTGGACTTTTTCTTAAATATACCTTCGGGTTTAGTTTAAACACTCAAACCTTCCCCTTATAGAATAGAAAATGTGCTTCAATACTACCAAGGCCGTAATCTCTCTGAACCATTTACACGAGTTCAGTCAAAATCTCTTGAAACACTTGGAAGAAATTCAGCCCTCAAAATCAACAAGATTGGATAATGTTAAAGGGACATTCCTCAAAGATGGTGCGTCTCTTTAGTCCTGTAAATCGGTTGATGATCAGACCTAAACCAAGAACGCCATGTTGAGAAATTTCATAAGAAGCGTTTGAAAGTATTTGGTCAGGTAAGAAGACTGCTATGAATTTGATCACGTGGTTTGTTGCCACCGAGAACCTTTCTGATTCACAATAAACAAAGGTGGCTGAGTGTAGAAAGAAAGAAATGAACAGAAAACAATCAAATCTTTTCGTTTGGTGCCAACCAATGGGTCCTAAAGAAATTTAAATGGTAAAGGTAGCTTTCTGAAAAGGACATTCTTACCAATTATATCTGTTACTCTGTGATTGCAAAAGTTCTATAAAATGTCAGGGGTGAGCTTTTTCAAGGACACAGAAATAACTTATTTGCCCTGATATAACCAATAGGTATCGTTTCACAAATTTTTCTGAGCTATGGATGAATCTTTTAATTGTCTTTACATACTAAGTCTTCATGTAAAAGAGCAGGATTATAATGTTTACTGTGGGATTTTCTACCTCGACTACCCCACAGCAAGAAAACAGGAGGGGCAACCTCCCCCCTTGTTTCCGGTGCCCCTAATATCAGTGTATGATCAAGCAATACTAATAAGCTATTTCTAGGTAGCAAACGATGGAAAAATTAAAATATTGCAGACCAGCGCTTAGTTTTTGGACCTTCAAATATATTCGCCGAGTTTTAAAATCCCTAAATAATCGACTTTTGCTGCTTTTTATGGACAATAGTATTTTGGAACGTTCAAAGCCACAAAAATTTGCTTCGTTAAAGTATTAGACTGACCCCAAATTTCAGACACCACATAATTATTCTGCTGCCCTCAAAATCACAGACCTTAATCACGTTGGTATGTGCTAAATTTCTAACGCCGAATATACATATCACCGGGTCTTAACAAGTCAACAAGTTCCACCTTATTGGTTTCTCGAGAAGCTGTCAAAAAGAAAGAATTTTTGGGTACAACCTTATAATACACAACAGTAAATATATTTGTTTTCTAAAAAAAATACTTTCATTCATTAATTCCTTCTTGATGCCGCAATAATGGCTTTTCTTCTCTTTCAAGAATGACTTCACTTTTTCTATATTGAGTAACGTTTTTCTGAAGTGTTTGTTGAGCTTTGTAAAGTTATTGAGAGAAGGAAAGAAATATTTCACAGCATTTCAACAGGGGTTTTTTCTCATCTATTCCAGAATCTTTTAGGTTATCTGATATCGCAAAATATTAGATTCAATAACATGGTTCAAATCTACTAGATGTTTTGTTTTGTTTTCTTGTCATTTAAAAAACAATATCGCATTAAAGCACTTGAAGACAAGAAAGAAGTATTGATTTGAAATCTCACTTGGTCGTTCTTGTTCTTTTTATTCTGTTTCATAAATATCACACTTTGAATGAACAGAAATCTGTTAAAATAGGAAATTACAGTCAAACAATGCCTCTCTTGGACTGGTTGCATCAAACCTGAAACTTAGAACGGAATTTACCTGAATACATTTAATACTACAATTAAATCCATCCATGTAGCACAGTGATGGATGGATATTATTACATACTATATATATAATATATTATATATAATATATATAATATATATAATATAATAAATATAATATAATATAATAAAATATATATAATATAATATAATATATATATTATGTATATTATAATAGATTTTATCAATATTATTTATATTTAAAGATGAATTTATTTAAAACCAGTAAAGCAAAGCACAGTTGAAAAACGAAAACAAAACATACTATACTTTCACAAAACTTGACAAAATGCATTTATGTTTATTATATTTATATAATTATTTTATTTTTCCTTCTTCGCTCTCTCCATATGTACTCTTTTTCTACCATGATTTTCCCTTTTTTTCCCCCACGGATTGTGGATTTTTTATCTTTCTGCTCCATAAATCTTACATTTTCTTTTTCTTTGATTTCTTCTATTATTTACTTCCATCTCCACTCTTTTCATGGAGGTAGCACCTCATCAATGCTGCTGGGCAGCCAGGTCTTTATGCCCATTTCGATTTTAAATGCCCGAAATGGTTGACATGCTCATCGACTGATGATCCATGATATCTACTTTACTCTTAGTCATTATTATCATCTTTATCATTATTCTTCGTCATCTATCATTTTATATTTTTCATCACGCTTCACCATAGTTCTATCCTTCATACATCATTATTTTTCATTCTCTCTGCGGATAGTTTATTCTTATGTTTTTTCGTTGTGTTGTCCTTTGTGTTGTGGTGTGGATTGTTCATTTATGGATTGTCCCATTATTGTCATTTTATCAGCCAGTTCCATCTTTGGCGAAAGTTTTCTAAGTGTTTCATTCTTATACTATATAATATATATATACCAGTATCAAAGTAATTATTAGCTATCGACAGTGCTAAATAATATATGAATATTAGAGCTATGATATATTAAACGACAAAAAAACTAAAAAATCTTAGTTTGTTGGTTTTTGGGGGTGGGGTGGGGGTTGTTTTGCTGACGATTGTGAAAACTTGAAACTGACAGCTCTAAACAAAGTTTTGTTGATTTTTGTGTCGTTCACCATATATATATATATATATAGCAGTCCTTTTTAAAATCGTGCCTGTCCCTATATTCTTTGCAGCTTTTCCAGTGAAATCCAAACAAATGTCAGCTCGCAAGTTTAATTTTAGAGAGTTTAATGACAGGAAACAGATTGCATACCATTACGAAACTTATGTCGAAAGTGACCACTTGTCTCTAGCCTTCAATTACGCAGTTGAAGGCACTAGACCAAGTGGCCGGCCACGAAAACGCTGGCACCAGTACCTGTCTGAATACCTTGCAGAGAAGGGCACCACCTGGCAAGAGGTCAACGCGACTGAGCTCTACCTCGACCGTGGNAATTTTAGAGAGTTTAATGACAGGAAACAGATTGCATACCATTACGAAACTTATGTCGAAAGTGACCACTTGTCTCTAGCCTTCAATTACGCAGTTGAAGGCACTAGACCAAGTGGCCGGCCACGAAAACGCTGGCACCAGTACCTGTCTGAATACCTTGCAGAGAAGGGCACCACCTGGCAAGAGGTCAACGCGACTGAGCTCTACCTCGACCGTGGCAGATGGTCATCCCTGACGCTTCCTCGCTGACAGGCAATCGCCTACTCTGGAGTCCGGTGAGAAGAAGAAGATGTCGAAAGTGAAATTATAATAATGATTATTAACCAATAATGAAATCATTCAGCCAAGAAATGAGTTTGATAAATAGCAAACTTAATTCATCTATCAATGAATTTCTCATATCCTCAAAAAATATATGCTGATTGATAATCAAGAATCATAGTGGTAATTTCTAATAATCATTCTATTTTGTAAACATTACAAAATTAAAGAATAAATGGAAGCAGATTTTTTGTCCGCCTCGTTTTCATAACAAAAGACAAAAAATTAAAGGAAGACTACAAGAAGCATTTTGTTCTCTTCTCTGTTCTTAAAGCTTGCCACAATAGAAAGAGCTAGCTGTAATTTGTTTCATACAATTCCTGCCTTCACAAAAGAACCGTATCGCCTTCACTCTCTAATCTCTCTCTTGTGTCAATAGTGTTTTATGACATAATCTTGTCAATACAAAGAAAAATAGTTCGTAAAGAAATAGGACATTTACTTTCGAATTCCATCGCTCCCTTGGTATTCATAAAACTTCCCCGAGAAATCAGTTGAAATGAACGATCTTACCTTATTTAAAGGTAGAGTCGATTCTTAGTGTTACTCAACATAATAACTGACACTTCGTTTTCAAATTAAAGTTATGCCTCTTCAGCAGTACTTGAGAAAGCTTTCCTTATCAAAACAAAATCTTGATGATATCTGTCAGGTAAGTTATTCGTTTTGGTGTTGTAATAGTATTTGATCTCGAGGTAGGCCGATCTGGCTTTTCTACATGAATGTTCAATATTATGTATTTTTAGACTGCCCTGAAGATAATCACAGGTTCGTGATACTACATAAAGCGAGAACCTAGAATCTTTCATCTCATTATAACTTTTTAGGGCTAATCAGAAAAGACTTCAACTTAATCAAAGTTTTAACTTCCAGCTCTCTCGTCATTAATCAAGACTGTAAAAGTGTTGAACAATTTGAAGTTTGTTCTGAGTAGCTCTGAATAATTCATACAATTTCTTTGTGATGGGAGCTTAGGAATTCATATATATATGTATAAAGTAGACATACTCATAAAAAACAACTACAGTTTTAGTGCGATTTCAAGTTTCTTGAATTGTAATCATCGGGAAACTACAACTACATTATTTTGCCAATAGAAACAAAAGTTCGTAGGGAAATACAAAGTGTCCCTACTGATTTTATCACTCTCTTTGCTATTCACAAAACTCGCTAGAAGAACCTATGGAAGTAAAAATCTTATTCTTTATTTAAACATAACGTTTATTTGTAGATTGCACTGTCCGTCAGATGCCAGATGATTGCCATGCATGAAATGTAAATCTAAACTGTACTGCAGTTGTTTTTCTTGTGCTTGTGTACTTGTTATATGTATACACACACACATATATATATACATTTTTGGCGTTTATACACACATATATATATATATATATATACACATTTTTGGCGTTAAAAGCCACTGTTACTAGAAGCTGACACAAAAAGACCGTGTACAGCCTCACCTTCCTGTTCTGGTAGATTTTATTGACAAATGTTTAATGTAGGAAAGACAGGCCTATCCCAGATTCGATACCTTCTCTCCAAGACATTCTGCTTCATTTCAATTTATTTCAGAAGGTAGCTTTGTTGATAGTATAATTTTCTCTTTCTTGATGATAATTAGTTATAATTCCTTTAACGTCAAGGTGATCTAAGATAATAACTTGACAACAATAATGGTAATTCAATTAATTTCTGGCTGCATTTTAGCATTCTTAGGTTCTATTATATAATCTCTGATTCTTTTCAAAGGAAATGTTTAACTAGTAAAGTAGAAGTAGTATGCAAAAGGCATTATACGTAACCCAATGGAAAATACAAAAATAGACGAAGTGCAGTTTTAATAGTAAAATGGTAGTTATGGTTAAGAGTCATACAGTATAAAGAGCAACAAAATATATGGGGCTGCCTTTTCTAACCTAGATTTCAAGAGGTATTTCTCTGATCGTCAGACTGACGATGTGAGGTAAGCCTCGAAACGTAGCTTAGAAAAAGCTTATGACCCATGAGATGGTAAATTTTCTAGATCTATACAAATAACCTGTAGATCTACTTTTCTAACGGATGACAACTGGAGGCATTTATAGCATCATCATCATCATCATATTCGGTTTAACGTCCGTTTTACATACTAGCATGTGTTGGACGCTTTCTTGAAATTGACTTCCAGGCTATCCTATCCTTCACCAGGTCTCTACTGACACCTTTTTATTTGAGATCCATCCTTATCACATCCTTATCACGAAATGAAAGCATACCCTCCGGTTGAGATGGAAACCCCTTTCACAGAGGAAGAGATCACGAAAGTAGTAAGGAAGCTGAAAAACAACAAGAGCCCGGGTCCTGATCACATATACGCAGAAATGATAAAATACAGTCCAACAATCGTCCACCGTAAAATTGCTGAAATACTTCAACAAACGTCAGCGGGACAGCAACACCCAGAAGTACTACGACAAGGCAATCTACGACCACTGCCAAAACCACCCAAAAAAGGTGAGAAAGTGAATGTAAGACCTGTTATTCTGCTCTCAACCCTGAGAAAAATCCTGTCAATGTGCATGATAAACAGATGTTGGGACAGACTTAAAACCTTCATACCACCTGAACAAGCAGCTTATCAACCTGGTAGATCCACCACTGAGCAAGTTTTTGCAATCAAAACACTAGCAGAAAAAGCTATCACCTCATCTGACTACACTATCTTCATTCTGATGTTAGACATGTCGAAGGCCTTCGATTCGATAAACCGGGCAAAGATGATGTCGTACTTAGAGGAAGTTTTGACAGCTAGTGAGATGTACATGATGAATATCTTGATAAATGACGTAGTTATCAAAGTCCAATGTGGTAAGGAGGAAGGCTCAGAGATTCACACAAACGTTGGTACCTGTCAGGGGGACTGTCTTTCCGCTGTACTCTTCATTGTTTATCTTGCTAAAACCATTAAGCCAATGCCAAAATTCATTGAGCGCCAAGACTACAAGAAGTTTATGTGGTCGGAACTTGACTGGCTTATACCCCGGGACAAACATAACATCCAGATTGATCCCAAGTACTCTGACGATATTAACTTTGTGAGAAGCTGGTACCCTAAGATAGAACAAGCGAAAAGAATCGTACCACCCATGCTGAAGGAGAATGACTTACAAGGAATGATCCATGACGTTGAAAGAATATGTAGTGACAGAGTGAGGTGGAGAGGTTTAGTGAGGAACATAAAGTTATAATGCATAACGTACATGTAAAGAATGAGTTTAGTCCAAGAGACATTTTTGTTGAAAATTCTGAACTTTATGGACTCAGAAGATGCCATAGATGTAAGAGCTTTATCATGTCATGAGTCGTAAGCTTTTTCTGAGCTACGTTTCGAGATACACTTCTCCCATCAGGCTGACGATGGGAGAAGTATCAGAAAGGTGACACAGAAATGTGGCAGAAAGGTGACACCAAGAATCATGAAATAGCCGAACACTGTTGGACACAGGATCATACCTTTGACTGGGAAAATAAAAGAATTATAGACAAAGAAATCAACACAACAACAAGAAAAATAAAAGGAACAATCCATTCCCTGCAATGCAGCAATCACATCAACAGTATATCCTACACCCTTCCAGTAATATGGCTTCCAGCACTGAAGAAAGAAACACAACAAACAAAACAAGCACAACATAGGTATGGCGCCACTTCCCGAAACAACTCCAGCCCTGTCTACACCCACGTCTAGGGAAGTGGCTCATGACGTGATAAAGCTCTTACATCTAAGACATTTTTGTGTCCGTATTTGGTAGAAACCTATCATGCCTCTTCTCTTGAAGTTCTTCATTTTATCGCTTTATAGTTTCTTCATCTTGGCACTTCCGCTCCAATTTGTACTATCTTATGCCGATTTCTCGCATAGAATTGGTCTAAGGGACAATCCAATTTGTCGTTGTGGTGAAATTTAATCCGATGAACACGTATTGATTTGCCAACTGATAGGTATTCGAGGTGACATCAAAACTGTTGACGAGGACTTCCGTTTGTGGCTCAATGACAATGTCTTAGATATTTAGCTTTATATATATATATATATATATATATATATATATATATATATATATATATATATATAAAATAAACTAATTTCATGCTTTCGTTTTTCGGTAACAAAAACACGTATAAAGTTTTTCTGATCGGAGGAAAGAAAATTATATATATATATAAAATAAAAGATAT
>RDPX01000261.1:1066285-1077978 GCA_003991215.1 Morbakka virulenta
GAAAAAAGAAAAGAAGGAAAGGAGGAAGGTAGAAAAGAGTGAAAAAAAAAAGAAAAAAAAAAAAGAGAAAAAGCAGTAGAGACGGAGAAGAGACGAAGAAAAGAGAGAGGGGGGAAAGACACAGAGAGAGAGACAGAGAAAGAGAGAGAGAGAGAGAGAAAGAGAGACAGACAGACAGACAGAGGGAGATAGAGGTGCACAGATAGAGAGACAAAAAGCCAGACAGAGACAAAGACAGAGAGAGAGGGGGGAGCGAGAAGAGAGAGAGAGGGGGGGTGAGAAAGAGAAAGAGGGTGAGAGAGGGAGAAAGGAACAAAAAGACGACCGGCAGAGACACACAGAAACAAAAACAAAACAGAAAAAAGAGAAGTAGGGAGTAAGAGCATTAAAAGGAAGAATAAAAGAACCAGGACTTTTAACAACAAATGCAATACTTTTTTGTGTTTCACCTAGATTAATAATTAGTTACAAAGCTATAGCACCTAATTCCACTGTGAGATTTTGAAACATATCACGAGATAATTGAAGAGAACTGCTTTGCGAGCTTTCCTGTCGTCAGATTAATTCTTTGCCAAAGTATTTGTCCTTTGTTTTGTTTGTTAAGATGAAGATAATCGCCTCTGCGAATTACAGAGAAACAAGCAAGCTTCACTGATTTCTTTTGTTGATATATCCAGCTGGTTTTATAAGATCACTTCTTTTTGGGTGATAGTACTCAAGGAATTGCACTGTGATAATATTCAAACAGATTTGCTCTTAATAAATCTTAGAGCATGTTGAAAATATTTTACCGACGTCGTAAAAACAAGACAGCCCCTTCACATGATCTCTTTTATTTGGTGAGTTTATTAGTATTTTGTCAATTAGAGTTTTATCTTTGTTTTTTATGCTTTATGAGAAGTAATTAGAAAAATAATGAGATCACTGACCTGTTCATATAAACAGAAAATAGTCGTATAGAAATTGCAGGATGAAATGTTCGATTATCAAGGAAGTGTTCTTGACTTGCAAAATCAAAAAGCTTACATGTTACCACAAAACAAGTAGTAACTATCCTGTATTAAAAACAACAAAAGCAATTATAGTCATGTCCTTTTAACACATAAGAGAAAATAAAAGAAGATGAAGAAGAAAACAAGAACGAACCATTGAAAAATGAGGTAGCACGATAAAAAGGGGGTAGAGGTAATGCCTGTTGTTACTGGGTAACTAGAAATAATTACTGATAGATTAAGGCATCGATTGGAAATATTGAGTCGGGCTTCAATATAGAAATGCTGCGTACATCTTGTTCATTTTCAACAGCATGAATCGTCAGAAAATTGTTGGACTACAAGCAAGGGAGAAAAATACTCATGATAGCTAAGATAATTGGATATGATCTCTTATTTTGGAAATATATACCCAGATACAAAATAGAACCAAGAAGATGAAATAAATTGAATTACTGAATATCTAACTTTGTCATCCATCTAAGGAGATGGCAACGTTGGAGTAAAGGCAAATGAAAATACGGAGAAGTATGATAACTTCAAATGGGAGATCAAGAAAATGTGACCAATGAATGAAATAGAGGAAGACGTATATATTTATATGTATACATATACACATATACACAGAGAAGATAGCATGAAAACAATTGCTTTGCATGGAGTTTGTATGGGACTCGAACTAGAGGTCGAGTACCAAACTAAAGAACTCTTGGGTGCTGGTTGAATTTTCTGCTTTTATTTCGAAAAGTAGTGAGTTCGAACCCGTTTGGCTCAATCGAAAATCTGTGTGCTATTGTCATAAACTATATGCATCTCCTGGGTATATATACATATCCACGAGATACATGTAGTTTAAATTTATCCATATTGAAATATATAACAATAGAATCATATATATATATGATGCTATTGTTAACGGCGGTATAATTGAAAATGTTGTTTATGATGGTGATAATGACGATTTTATCAATAAAATTTGATATATTAGTACATAAATTACAGAAAACTATAGTAACGATTATAAAAGTTGGCGAAATTGTGATAAGTATCAAGAACGATAACAAATGTTATTAATGACGGAATATTATTTCACGTAGGTGTGCTAAGCCTGAAAAAGTGATAAATAAATAAATGAATAAATAAAAAAATACATACATATATACATATATACTTACATAGATACATGCATACATACATACATACATGCATACATACACACATACATACATACATACATACATACATACATGCACGTATCCCTAATTTTTCTCCTCTAATGGAGACAGTCTGTACTTATCGCTTCCCAGTTATTCACATCGATCTCTAGTAGTTTCAAATTGCTCCTCAGCACATCCTTAAACCTTTTATTTGGCTTGTGTTTTGGTCTTTTTCCTTTGGATGACTCACCATAAAATAACTGTTTAGGGAGTCTTTTATCTTCCATCCTGACATGGTGTCCTGTCCAGGACATCTGATTCTCGAAGATACACATCTCAAAGCTGGTGCTGCTGGGTCGTTCAAGGCCTGCAGTATCAGGTGTGAAAGTATTCCAACTGATGTTAAGGATTCTCCTCAGACAATTTTGATGAAAGCTTTCCAAAAGCGTGAGATGTTGCCTATATGAAGACCATGTTTCTGAGCAACATGACAAAGAAGTAAACACATATGCTTTATAAATACTAATCTTTGTCTTTGACGTAATTCCTCAATCTAACCATATCCGTTTTTCAAACTTACTAAACGCAAAACTGGCCCTGGCTATTCCGTGATTTATTTCAGCATCCAGACTGCAATCCCTGCTCAGTGTACTACCAAGATCTACAAAACTATTAGTAACCTTTAAACTTGAACATGTGCTTCAGCATATGGTACTCCAACTGCAGGTAAAAACATAATGTAAGTCTTCTGGAGGCTGATGGTATGTACAAAATCTTTACAAGCACTTAAGAGTTTGTTCAGAATCAGCTGCATTTCCTCCTACAAATTTGCCACAAGATAAGCATAATCTGCATACAAAAGCTTATGAACATGATTCTGAAAAGTGTTAAACATTGAATTGAGACGCGAAAGGTTGAAAAGCTTGCCTGATGTTCGAAACCGTATGCCTACCCCTATATCACAATCCTTGAAAGCATGAAAAGCCATCACAGCAAAGTAGATTGAGAAAAGAGCAGGAACCAGTATGTCACCCTGTATTTGACCATTCTTAACTGGTATTAGTTCTGACAGTGAGTCATTCAAGCTTAATCGGGCCTTCATCTTATGGTGTAACTGTTTAACCATCTTTACAAAACTCGCAGGGCATCCACGTTTCACAAGAATCTTCCACAGTGCACTACGATTGATGGTATCAAAAGCCTTGGTCAGATCAATAAAGAGTTGATATAACGATACCTGGTGCTCTATACGTTTCTCCATAAGTTGGCGAACAGTGAATATCATATGCATTTTGCCACATCCCGCTTGGAAGCCACGTGGAGTCTCTGATAGTAGGACAGATCAAAACTATCAGCCTATTCGATAGAATCTTTCATAGAACTTTTCCCGCCACTTCAAGTAGACCAATACCTCTATAGTCGCCACACTCTTTGATCGTTTCTCTTTATAAATAGAAAGCAGTATTGCATCCACCCAATCTTGAGGAACAGTACTGCCATGCCACACAGAAAGAATGAGCATATGAATTGCATTAGCAAGGTTATCTCCTCCAAACAGTAGTAATTCGATGGCTATCCCCTCGAATCCTCGTGCGTGAATTTTTTGCCTCATCCCTGCTGGGATCTGTCATCATCTCCTCAATGATATCTTTTTGAGGTAGACCATTAATAACTGATTTATATATTTCTGATTGATTATCAAACAGATCAGTAAAATGTTCTGTCTAAAGTGCCATAATGCTTTCAACATCTTTGAGCAGCGTTGAACAATCTTTAGATCTCAGAAGCACCATTCTAAAAGCTGTGGTCCAGACATTTCTCTAATTTTACTGTACAAAGCTTTGCAATCTTTACAGCCATAAGCTCTCTCTCTGAATTTTGGCTGACATTTTGGATCACCATCTGTTTTTCATTTGTCGAATCTCATGCTGTAGGTCCAATTTTACTTCCTTGAAAGCTCTCTTTGCGCATGTCCTAGCTGGGCAGAAAGTACACGAAAGTTTATCATGAAGCCTGTTTTTCTCATCCAGGACACTTGCAGCAACATTCTGTTTAGTGTAGGAAGGTACACCGAAATAACAGACATGTAACGTCCACATCTTAAAGGGGCCCATAAACACACAATTCGATCACTTATACCATAAGGTTGCTCCAACTTGGTTGTGATCTGTGTCAGTATAGCAAAACCTACTCTTCTACCGCTTTTCATTTCTTTAGTCTTGTCTTTCCAGAAAAAAGTTTATCCAGCACCTCTTTCAGTAAGCGGATCTTCTTCATTTAACCGAGTCTCAGATAAAGCAGCAATGTTCAGTTTTTACCTGGCCAGTTCCTTGGCGTTCTGGGTAGGCAGACTTTTCACGATCAAGAAGTCCTCTTACATTCCAAGCACCAATATTCATTTTAATTCTCTCTTTTGTTTTAGTGGTACTTCTTTTTCTTTCTTTCTCCGCTGAAAATTTAAACATACGTCAGCTGCAGGTAGCTGGCCAGCCTCCAGTTAAACAGACAATGTTAAGATCACCTTTTTTACACCCTTCCCATTATCTGGGTGGACAACATTGTCCCTAAAAAGGGCTGCGCAGTCGCAAAAAGCTCCACTCAAATTAGTTCCTGTTCGGGCAGAGCTAACAATGATCTTTTGTCAAGGTCCTCGTTGACAACAACACTTTATGTGTTAAAGAGATTACGCTGTGTAAACATTGCCATTATTGTACACGTCGCCAACACTCCTCCGCCAAAGGACGTTTAAAGAAATATCTGTATGTAAAAGATCTCAATGACATATACCAGCACTACACATATATCAACATATCATCCTCAGAGCATCCATAGTTATGATCTAATGAAAAGCAAGTGTGAGATAACTCGTAACTGTATCGGGTGCAGGTTTTAATTAGTGTTCTTCTCAAGTTTTATATCAGAGTGTTCTTCTCTTAAAGAGATGGTTCAACAACATCTAAGGGGTCTCTCACTCCCAAACGTAATATTTTCTATTTATTCCATTGAAGCTCGTACACCTAAACCATTGACGATAATTCGTTCATCTGCTTGACGTGTTGTACAGTTACCAAAGCATCGGTTTGTTGATGATTGCCAGCTGCACATCCGATATCCTGCTGCCGACATATTCTCCCCTGACCCTGGTGGGGTGGCTTTTGGATGCTTTGCCTTGCCCAAGAGCAACTTATGATTTTGTTTAGGACGGCTTATTTCCATTTTCACACTAACCCTTATATCTGGAGACCCTTTTCCTATCCGCAACCTGGGGATACATACATACATACATACATATGTGCCTAAATACATATATAATTACTTACGTACATTCATACATACATTCATACATACATACATACATACATACATACATACATATATACATACTTGCTGTTAGATAGACGAATATATTGATGGATGGATGGAGAGAGAGAGGGGGGGTGGGGGAGAGGGAGAGAGAAGGAGAGAGACCAGAGAGAGAAGCAGAGAGAAAAGAAAAGAAAGAGAGATGTATAAAAGAGCAACGTGCATAAAGTTTTTGACTAAAGCTCTATTTTTTTTATTGAAAAAAGGTTTACTACTCGGATTATTTTCCGTTCTTTGAATCTTCCTCGGGTTCAAAGGTCTAATGCTCTTTTACAGAAATTAATTAGAATAATTTTTTTCCATATTGGAAAATTTGTAACTCATGCCCGTTGATATTTAAACTTTTCCCCCTTTTCTCCTCGTTTTCATTTTTCTCTAACTTTTAACTAGTTGAAAGAACATAGCAAGAACATAGCAAGAACATACCAAGAACATACCAAGAACATAGCAAGAACATAGCAAGAACATAGCAAGAACATAGCAAGAACATTGTATTACACAATAAAATCATCATTACAATTTTTCTCACGTACTAGGTATTACAGAAATAGCTTTTACACAGATCATCAGTTTACAATATTCTGTGTAGGAGACATGAAACAATAGAAAAAGGAATCTGGGATACTTAACAAATGGGCTATTGTTTGAAAAATAGAGAGAGTATAATAAATGACGTCATTAGTTACTGTGATAGGTACCTTCAACTTTNCAAGAACATAGCAAGAACATACCAAGAACATACCAAGAACATAGCAAGAACATAGCAAGAACATAGCAAGAACATAGCAAGAACATTGTATTACACAATAAAATCATCATTACAATTTTTCTCACGTACTAGGTATTACAGAAATAGCTTTTACACAGATCATCAGTTTACAATATTCTGTGTAGGAGACATGAAACAATAGAAAAAGGAATCTGGGATACTTAACAAATGGGCTATTGTTTGAAAAATAGAGAGAGTATAATAAATGACGTCATTAGTTACTGTGATAGGTACCTTCAACTTTCGTTAATCATCTTAAGTCTTGCTTCAATTCATAGACAGAAAAGATAAGAAGGTTTTATTGCATTTTAGCAACGGACAAGGGGATTTAGATCTAATAGATTTAGCTCAAGTATTATCCATCGATTTTGCCTCTTTGTCAATATTGGCTTTTTTTCACGAACTCCTTTATATCTGTTTTAAGTCTGAATCAGGAAGTACTTTTTTAATGTGTCAAAACCTCTAAATATCCTTTCAAATATTACTCTCATGTGTTTAATTCTTTGATGTGAAAAGGACACGTTTTTTACTAGTGTCCAGGTCTTTAGGTACACTCGATTTTTGTTGAAATGACAAATTCAAAATATCTGCCCAACTGCCTCAGGAAAAAATGATTGTTTTTACACTAATGAGCCATAAATAGGAACGTTTAGGGATTATCTGGCTCTTTATCAGTTAAGGACAAACCTAAAAGGTGTCATTTCAAACATCTTGCTTTGTTGCTATATCAACTCTTTGCTTTTTTGATGTTTATACACAAGTAGCATGCGGTCAGGGCACCTTTGAACTATTATTCTCACTGTTCTACTGCTCTTGGTTGTAATTATCTTTTGCTACCTGTATAAACGTTTGTTTATTTACTGAATTTTAAAGTTTAATTCAGTTAATTTAGGAGTTATTGAAAGTTTACTTGAATTAAATTAGGTTCGTAATACTAGTTGGGTCCAAGACGTCATAGTGGTAAATACTCTACTATTTATAACTTATAACATAATACACTCTTTTCATCAGATTTAGATTTATTCATGAAAAAATATTCTATTGATTTGTTTAAACAAACCATCTTTTTTTACTTCTATTAAGAATCAGGTTTATCTAAAATATTCTTAAGGTCCATCATACGTACTAAAATGTATCCAACTCATCTCCCCTTACTTATCCCTCGACAAAGTACCCTTTGAGGCATTAATTACTTGGCAGTCACTTTGCTATCAAGCCCCTATAACATCTTATTTCCATAGTCATAATTTATCGCACCAGTTCAGCTGTTAAAGTCCAATATTCAATAACATATCAAAATATGGAAATTGCTAATGATAGCAACAACCTCATTTTTGTTTCTGTTGTATATTTTATTATTCCACATTGATTTGAGCTTTGCTGGTGCTGATATTGCCTGTAGTATCCGTGATATGATATCAGTCTTACATATCTTATTGTTGACAATCAGAGTGGAACCAACTTCCATGGTCTTTTTATTCCCAATGATGCTCTTGTGAGGTGTTGTGTATTCTTGTTTGCAATAACCTCAGTTTTATTCAGTACTTATTTCCATACCATAAGTTGTATAAGTGTGCCATCACTGTTTTCAGGTCTTTCCGTGACCTGCCCAATGTTACAATGTTATCAGGAAATCAACGTTTATGTTTAAGCAACTTTTACTGACATTCTCCTTGTGTTCTTCAAGTACGTTTGACATAATTGCTTTCTAAAAGGTGTTGAAACCGTTGGATGACAGGACGTAGCCTTGGTGCACACCAACTGTTGCAGGAAGCCGACTGCCTAAAGCCCCCACTGCAGGAGACCACGCTAGATGCCTTCTCATAAAGTTGTCTTGTGATTCTTATTAGATTCGAACTGATGTTATATTTTTTCTTCGCAGACCATACGGCTTCATGCCAAGCTCTGTAGAAGGCGTTATTGAAATTAACAAAAATCTGGAACAGCTCTTTTTGTTGTTTTGGGCATTTCTTTTGCAGGACTCTGAGGTTGAATAGCTGTTCCATGGTGCTTCTCTTTTCTCTGAACCCTGCTTATTCTTTAGCAAGTATCCATTGTGTTTGGAGCTTCAGTCTGCTCAAGATTACTCTTAAGCGTACTTTACTTTTGGTGACTGATGAGACTGATTTTTCAGTAGTTGTTGCCTTGGTTTGATCTTTCTTTCTTTGGACGTGTTATATCTAGTGACTGTCTCCCCCTCCCCCACCCCTCCCTTAGACTTTTTTCTTTTCTCAATACTGTTTTGCAGCTGTTTATCATCTGCATCTTTTTTCTTCGATTCACCCTGTAGTTATGCTATTCATTTAGGGGACTTTCCTTACTTCAGACATTTTACAGATTATTCGATCTCTGATATGAAAAGGAAGTGAGCCATCGGGTACTCAGAACTCTTGTTATTAGGAACAACTAAGATTCGGTATTACGTCTGGCATTGTGATTTTACAGAACGTATTTAGTCCATCTTTTAAGGATTTCTTGTTGCTCTGCTCCGCAGAGTTTTGTGGTTCCTATCTATGATGAATGTTTTGCTTTGTCTCAAACATGTTGCCTCTGCGATTATTTTGTAGGCTGTTTTGATGTCGTTCTTGCTCAAGCTATCTTTTATCTGCTCTTGTTTTGCAGCTTTTATCTCTTTCTTTATATTGATTATTCCTCTATATGTGAAAATGGTATGTTTGTGAAAAAGAAACGCAAAACCATGTTCCTGTTTATAATCTCTACCACAGTGATACAACACATGATCATCGTCCGTTGTTGCTTCTCCGAACCTTTCCATCGCTCTTCACTGATGTGGAAGATATTCCATTCGTACTTATTAATTTTGTGGCACAATTCAGTAAGTTGTCTTGACTCCCGTTTGGTCGGCACATTACTTGTTCAATAAACAGTTTGTCTTCTCAATCGTAAATCTACCTTTATTAGATCATCAGTAGCACCTTTATCACCGCCAACCCGACATGACATCATGGGCGAAGTCCTTGCTCTCCACTGGCGACGACAGATCCAGTGTGGGTTTTGTATTTGTTCGTAGCAAATGTAGGCATGCAAATAAATATTATGCTATCAACTTCAAGACACCCTAAATGGAGCAAAACAGGCATTTGTAATCTGATGTTCGCATTGCTACCTACACCAGGGGTCCCCAACCACCAGGCCGGGGACCAGCACAGGGCCGTAGAGAAATTCCAACCGGGCCGTGGAATGACAGCATTATCTTTTTTAGTGTATACATTTTAATAAACTTTAGTGTTTTTGGTTTTTCTTTGTAATGTTGTTGATATATATATTTTGTTAGAACCTAAACTAGTTCAAATATAACGACTTAGGGGCCCGATGTTTAAGTTTTAATTTGAAACTCTGCCAGTTATCCATACACCGGTCCTCAGGAAGTTCTCAGAGTTTGAAACCGGTACTTGGCACACAAAGGTTGGGGAGCACTGACCTACATGATGAGCCTTAAGTAATTTTAATAGTCATTAGCTTTTAATCTTTTAAAGCCTACATCTAAATATATTGAGCACTTTTAGGGAAAACTCAAAACTTGTGGTTAGAATTTAAAGTTTCGTGTCTTATACTCATCAGCTGCATTGGTTAAAAACGTTACAAAAACCGCATATATATATATATATATTTCAGGCTATTCAGAACTACAGCAATAGGTAAAAAAGGAACAGCAGGACATAATAGATTGTTAACATTGTTTAAATATGTTAGTCTTTTGATTTGTGATTAGCGAGAAGGAATTTGTTCATGTGGCGACATTTGGCAATCAGTTCACTTTTTTGTTTAAAAGTTCGCTTTTGTTCTGGTAGTTTAAAATTTCAAACTTTTCTTGTAAACAAAGTGAATATGTGGGTGCATTGGGTATGTAGGTGTTGGCGTGTTTATCTAATTGCCATTTCAGCTTTGGGGGTGGTTTGGTGATTACCTTTCGTGTTCCGCACGTAGGAAGATAGTGATGTACTGTTTTTGTACTTCCTGTTAAACTAGATGATATTGCGTGAGCGGTTTCTTTTCTTTGGTGGGTCGAGCTTGGAGTATTTCAGTTGTATGTTTTTGTAGCCACTTTTCTTCAGTGCTTCTTCGTATTCGGGTTTGACGGTATCGAAGACGGTTTCGTTTGAGGAACTTTTTGATAGTCGTTTGACTATGGCAGTTTGAAGTTGTTTTATAATCTGCTTGGGGTGGTTGGACGATGTATGAACGCAAAGAAGGGAGTCGTTTGGTTTCCTGTAGGGTTGGTGGGTTTTGCTTCTGAGGTTGAGGGTGACATCGAGGAAATTAACAGAACAGAGTCCGCAGGTGATTTCTATCTGGAGGTCAAGGGATTTAAATGATTTGATGATGTCCTTTCTGAGTTTCTCGATTGCTCTTCCACTGGTGTTTCGAATAATCATGAGGCCATCATCTCTGTAGAGACCGACCTCGTTCTTGTCTACCAATGTAGATAGATTGTTCAATATTAGTAGACCGATTAGTTCACAAATTTCCGCTCCATCATAGCTCCACATGGAAACATCAAAGGAGGCATTAGAAGCTTTCTTGATCCAGGCTTTATTGTCGAAGAAGAGCAGGGGTTTTCTGCAGTGTAGGATTGTTGTTATTTTGTTTTCTGTTATGGCAGTTTGGGTTTTTGCGATGCCAAGGGCTTGGTGTAATAGTTGTTTGGATATAGAGGGGTAAAACTCTTTGACGTCGAAATGGATAAAAAGGCATGAATCTTTGTCTTTGATGGCGTTTAAAGCATTGTAATAAGTTGTCGGTATTAATCCACTGGTTTATTTTGGCAGAGTCACGGATATCGGAGTTGATTCTGTCGAGGATTATTTTGCTGACTGCGCCTAGGTTACTCTTGCACGGGTTGATTAATCTGCATGGGGTTTTGGTTTGAAAGTTTTCTTTGTGGCCTTTCAGTGAGAGGAATGCAGGCGTGGTTGCAAGGCGTTCTGCTCTCTTCTCAATGTTGTGGGAGGTGGCGATATTCTTCACTTCCAGATTGATGGAATTTTCGAGTTTTGGGTGTGCTCTTTTGTATGTTTTGGTGACATTTTCTTTCAGCAATTAGGTGTGTTCTTCTAGGGACATGGTGCAGATATTGGTGGTTTTGTCTGACAGGATCCCACAATAACTTCTTAAGCTGTGTTTGCTCCGGCAACATGGCCTGAGAGTTATGTCTCAGAAACTCTGTGCTGCACTGATGAACCCACAAAGGGCGAAACAGTACTATCTGCAGATTGAGTATATATATATATATATATATATATATATATATATATATACTCAATCTGCAGATAGTACCGTTTCGCCCTGTATATATATATATATATATATATATATATATATATATGTGTGTGTGTGTGTATATATGTATATACACACATTTAGCGAAGAAGAACAAAAAAACAAATCGGA
>RDPX01000261.1:1088108-1112503 GCA_003991215.1 Morbakka virulenta
GTTTGTATTTATCTTGATTTAATTTTGGTTTGCTGGAATCTTTCCGAGAGTCAGTCATGTAATTTTCTTTGTTATCCTGCCTGTGAGTCAAACAGAACTTACCACATTTTCTAGACATTCGCTTTTTATCCTATATATCATCTATCTATCCATCTATCTATCTATCTATCTATCTATCCATCTATCTATATCCCTCTATCTATCTATCTATCTATCTATCTATCTATCTATCTATCTATCTATCTATCTATCTATCAGTCTATCAGTCTATCAGTCTATCAGTCTATCTATCTATCTATCGATCGATCTATCGATCTATCTATCGATCTATCGATCTATCTATCTATATATCTGCCTATCTGTAAATTTAGATTTTAGTATTGGCGTTAAGAACTAGTTGAGGGTAATATCAAAGAACAGATGAAAAGCAGATAATAAAGAACATTGGATTTGAAGGATTGGGATTCGTACTGAAGAGAAAAGGAATAATTTGGTAGAATAGTTAGTAGTAGTACTGTAGTGCCTCTGTGAACATGGTTGAGGCTACAACTGGGAACCATTCTCATGGTAAACTGTTCATTTAATCACTTGGTCACTACTGCTCATTTTCAGTCAGATTCAACACAAACAATCAATCTTCAACTTGTCCACATGAAAATTTACCATCGTTTTTTTATCAATCATGTTTCACGAGGAAGTGCTTTATCTAAAATAATCAAGTTTCTCTATTTAATGAATAAGTGTATTATACCTTATATCTAGTTTGAAGAATGCAGGTTAACGTTTAAAGAGAACGAGAATTGTATAAGAAATTCTTAATTCAATCAGTTCACGTTTATTGATATTAATCCTTAAAACCAAACTAGATACTAATCTTTCTGCATTTTAGTCATTGATAATATTATTACTTACATTTAATCAGAGTTAAAAAAAAAGATTTTGAAAGATTGCCAACTGATCTCTCGCCAAAAGAATAATAAATGTATTGGTGTTTATCATGTGAAAATATTGATGAATAGGTAAATAGATAAATAAAGAAAGAAGCAATAAATGATCATGTGTGCTCTTGCGTGTTTTGTTTTGTTTATTTATTTATTTATTTGTTGAATAATAGATAGCTTTGTTTGTTTGTGGATTGACTTATTTGTTTGTGATTATAATAACTCGAAAACTGGTGTGAATAACCTTTCTTATAGCTTTGAATAATACAAAAATGCAGCTTTAAAATAAAAAATCTTACCTTTTGTTTTTCAGATTAGTGCCAGAATCATTTTACAGAAATAATTTGCCGTCATGGTAACATTAGGGTGGTGGGACACTTATACTCGGAACTAAAAACAAATTAAGATTCGCTTTTGGATAAAATTGTGCTCAAACTAAGTGTTTACGACTTCACCATTCATGGTAAGGTTGAGGCAGATGACGAGAGTCACATTGACTTCAAAACTGACACTGCCATTGGCATATTTTCATCTTTAAAATAGAAGTCTTAACATGACAGTTTGCATTGGTATGTGTCGTTCACACTCACACAACCAAACCCAAATTTTGCGTACGTGTCATGATTAACCCTCGCAAAAGTGGTGTGATTTGACCTGTCGTAATAGTGTTCATTGCCTTAAATGGTGCAATAATAGTGTGTTATCATGTAGTTGTTCTATTTTCAAGTTATTCTTTTTTCAACAAAAAATGCCTGAAAAATCGAGGAGTCAACTTATATTCAGACCATTCACAAAAGAATATATTGTCATTTCAGCTCATCTGAAGAAGATGAACCAAAAGTAAACAATGTGTTTTCTCTTTCGACAAAATGCTTTCTGCTCGATTGAATGCTTTGTTTTTTCTTTCCTAATTTCATATGGAGGTTGTTTAATAGAATCGCCATTTTTTTATGTTTGAAGAAGTGCTCAATGGAGAGTGGGCGTTTGTTAGAAAATAGTGTCAACAGAGAAAAAGGGCGTTAAGTGCAGAAATTACGACAGCAATGTATCATGATAACTCACCGCAACAAAAGTAGCAACTCTGAGTGCATTTCATACCAGGTAATTCAATTGCACACACATCAAAATCTGCAATCTGATGCAACATTGATTTTCATAACAACATAAAGTTGCATTATTTTTCATTATAATTACCTATTTTCCCTTGAGTAGCCAAACTAGATGATAAATCGTTGTCCACCTACATTCAGCAGCAAGAGGGCGTACAAAGGGGTATTATAACTCAGAAAAATGATAAATTTTCTTTAAGATTTTTGTTTAGACCAAATATTATTTTGCCATTTTGAAAATAACACGTCTCAATAGACTCAATATGTTGTTATTTTGTTTTTAAAGTTTATTTTTTATTATTTAAATGCAAAACTAAACTTGATAAAGCATTTAAAAAATTGCCCTTCGAAGAGGAAGGGAGGGTGGGAGCCTTATACCAAAATGAACAGGAAAGAGAACGGAAAATGAGAATAAAAACCAATGCTGTAATACATTGTTTTATTTACCACATAAAAACAAAAAAACCCCAATGTTTACAAAGAGGGAGAAATAAGGTGCTTATTTCAAATGAAGTATTCCAAAGGGCACGCTTAATCAAGAGTGGGTGACTTTTTGAAGAAATACAATATTCTATTCATTGGTTTTTGCCTCTGTCTTTCTTCTTTCTTGATTTTCTTTTCTTACACAACATACACCACGCCAATAAAAGTTATAATTAGTGAACATTAACTTATAGTAAATAATACAGTATATATAGTTTGGATAATAGAGGTGATGATGATGTAGATGATAAGCATTATTCTGATGATAACGATGAGGAGGTAGAGGAGGGAAATGAGAACGGTGATAATGAGGAAGGTGAGGATTATAATGGTAAGAAAAATCAGAACGATACTGTGACAATGATGATGATGATGATAATGATGATGATGAGAAGAAGGAGGATAATTATGATAATGATAATAATGATGATTAATATAGTTATTGTGAAGGTGATGATTATAATGATTGGGACGATGATGGAATAAAGAACAAGGACGAGAATGATGGTAACTATGATGAGGACGAGGATGAGAAGGACGAGGATGATGATGATGATGATGATGATGAAAACAATTATGTGGATTGTAATGCTGGTATATGTTATTGATAAGTATAATTATGCTGGTTTCTGTGATGATGGTAGTGATAATGTTGCTGGTATTGGTTATAGTGATAATAATGACGATGGTGACTATAATGATATGAATGATGATGATGACGATGATGATGGAGATGATGGTGATGATCACAATATGTAAGATGCAAATATAGGGCAACTGAACAAGACTAAAGATAAGCTACCAATATTTGATTGATTTATTGTTTTTGACTACATTTTTCTTTAAAAAAATACTTGAGTTTGCTCTCATTTTACTGCACCCGGCTGAGTAGTGTTAGTATAAGAAGCAATACTACTACTACTACTACTACTACTACTACTACTACTACTACTAATAATAATAATAATAATGATGATGATGATGATAATAATGATAATAATAAGTAGTAGTACTAGTAGTAGTAATTGTAGTAGTAGTAATAGTAATAATAATAGTAGTAGTAATAGTAATAATAGTAGTAGTAGTACTAATAGTAGTACTAGTAGTATTAATTGTAGTAGTAGTAATAGTAATAATAGTAGTAGTAGTAATAGTAATAATAGTAGTAGTAGTACTAATAGTAGTAATAGTAGTANATTATAATGGTAAGAAAAATCAGAACGATACTGTGACAATGATGATGATGATGATAATGATGATGATGAGAAGAAGGAGGATAATTATGATAATGATAATAATGATGATTAATATAGTTATTGTGAAGGTGATGATTATAATGATTGGGACGATGATGGAATAAAGAACAAGGACGAGAATGATGGTAACTATGATGAGGACGAGGACGAGAAGGACGAGGATGATGATGATGATGATGATGATGATGAAAACAATTATGTGGATTGTAATGCTGGTATATGTTATTGATAAGTATAATTATGCTGGTTTCTGTGATGATGGTAGTGATAATGTTGCTGGTATTGGTTATAGTGATAATAATGACGATGGTGACTATAATGATATGAATGATGATGATGACGATGATGATGGAGATGATGGTGATGATCACAATATGTAAGATGCAAATATAGGGCAACTGAACAAGACTAAAGATAAGCTACCAATATTTGATTGATTTATTGTTTTTGACTACATTTTTCTTTAAAAAAATACTTTTTGCTCTCATTTTACTGCACCCGGCTGAGTAGTGTTAGTATAAGAAGCAATACTACTACTACTACTACTAATAATAATAATAATAATGATGATGATGATGATAATAATGATAATAATAAGTAGTAGTACTAGTAGTAGTAATTGTAGTAGTAGTAATAGTAATAATAATAGTAGTAGTAATAGTAATAATAGTAGTAGTAGTACTAATAGTAGTAATAGTAGTAGTAATTGTAGTAGTAGTAATAGTAGTAGTAGTAATTGTAGTAGTAGTAATAGTAGTAGTAGTAATAGTAGTAGTAGTAGTAATAGTAATAATAATAGTAGTAGTAATAGTAATAATAGTAGTAGTAGTACTAATAGTAGTAATAGTAGTATTAATTGTAGTAGTAGTAATTGTAGTAGTAGTAATAGTAGTAGTAGTAATAGTAGTAGTAGTAGCAGTAAAGGTAAAAGTAACAGTAATAATAAGAGTAGTAATACTAATAGTATGGTGTTGTTAATTTAAAAGGTGCTGGATTGAATTAGGTCGTACCGGTTTTATCGAAGTGGAACTATTTAAAATAATTACGCATTACCAAATGATAAATACATTAAAATGACTCATTGGAATGAAAGATACATTAAAAGACTTGTTTTCTTGGATATGAGAAGAGTCATTTTGGATTGACCTTCTTTTCTACACAGCGTAACTTAAGCAAATGCAGGGAAGCAGGAAACCTGGGGGATCTAACCATTTTTTAAATATGGATAATGGAAAGAATTACAGATCGGTTAAGGCAATGATTAGTAAACATCTTACATTCTGCAAGAGGTGAAATTATTAGAAATAACAAATTAGGTCTTTCCATTAGACTTGCAGTGGACATATGCAAGTGGTAAGCATCTCAACTGATTAGAAACGTTTGGAATACTTCATTAAATTCGGTTTTCTTTCTATCTGTTTGTCTGTCAAGTTTAATTGTCGGCTGGGAATAATTGATAAATGAGGAAATTGGCGAAAAGGTAAAAGAAGAAATTTATTCTTTTCTATGTTTTCAGTAATAATATATACTTCCAGAAACATTATATTTACTTTTTTATGCAATAAAAACGACAGAACTTTTTCACCTTGAATACTAGAAAAGTATATTTACAAAATAGTGGTTTTTGCTTTTTCTTAAAATAATATTCTTTGCCGGTGTAAACAATGTTTGTATGCAAATCTTTAATCTTTATTGTAAAAGTTAGTTCTTGTTTCTTCCGATCATTATTATGAAAATTCAATTGTAGGGTTTTAAGTTCCTTGTGTGTTCAAACCAAGCCCAATGCATGGTTGGGTCAAAGAATCTGATCTTTCGCATCTTTTCTCTGTAGTTTCAAGAATACTGGGTGGTATTAAAGAACACTCATTTATATTTCTTTAAGGATCAAAACACCCATTTAAAAGAACAGGTATGAATTATTTGATTTCATTTGATCTACTTTGTTTCCTATTTCTTTGATTTTAAAGGCTGTTTTCCTAGTAATTCAAGCAACTCACTGTCATTTTTTATGATTCCAACTTTATTTCCAATTAAACAATACAGTATAATCACTATACCTGACTCACAAACTACTTTTGTATCTCTCTCTATCTGTAAATATGATTAGAATTTGTTCATGTGTAATCACTATCTCTCAACCTCTAAGCATAATAAGTGTTCATAAGCATGATAAGTTGATCAAAGGGAGATCATAGTGCTTTGAAATAACAATAATAATTGTGAGATCTTCACTTAATGATGGCATTTTTCTTTTTTTTCTTTTTGTATACCTCGAAAATCATTTGTAAATGCTTTAATTTGTTATTTGAAAGCAAAGAAAAAAATTAGGCGACGACATTTTGAAATAGATATGTTCAGATTTTGCATGTTCAATCTGTGATTACGCAATTGACCATTAATTCCTGTAAAGAACCACAAAATCTCTAACAGCAACTGTAAAACAAACACAATATTTCCTGAATGTTGATATTAACATATTCATTACTCAATCTTGTAATAAAATACTGACAGACAATCGCAAAAATAACTGTATAAATATATATATTTGCATGTATGCATATGAGTGTGTGTGTATTGATGTGTGTATGTGAGTATGTCTCTGTGTTTATATGTTGGTATGTGTGAATGTGTATATATAGTTGTCTACATGTATCTGTATATGCTTGTATAAATGTACATATAAATGTGTGTATTTAACCATGAAAGTATGTGTGTATGTATGTTTGTATGAAAGTTGCGTATCTATATTTTGATAGATGGATGAACGTGTGTATGTATGTATGTATGTATGTATGTATGTATGTATGTATGTATGTAACGGTTTAAAGACTGTGTAAAGAGTAACCTAAAGGAACTGAAGATAGATGTGGAGCAATGGAAAGAGATGGCTGTGAACCGCAAACGAGTGACGTGGCTCTGTTTTGTCATGATGTATCGTGGTAAACGAACGGTACTTAGCACACACAGCTCTAAAACGTGACTTGAGGAAAGGTGTAGCAAGGTACCTGGATTCCAACACTGCCGGCAGTAAGTGCAAGACTGGTGATAAGGTGTTACTTTCTAAAGCAGGTTGTATGAACCACTTGAACACCAGTGGTGATAATAATTCCTTTCCATCGGGTCCCCAGGTTGAAGATAGGGAAAGGGCCTCCAGATATTGGGGTTATGGATATAATATGGAAATAATCTGTCCCAAACAAAATCATGGGTTNTACTGCACTCAGGAACATCTCAAAGATTATCTTAACATCGTTGTTAGTTCAGCCGAACAGAAAATAACTTATGTAGAGATTTTTGCGACTCAGCAGCCTTTTTTAAGAACAGCGTTGCTCACCCAGATCATGGGAACTGTCTAGAAAAGGTGACCTAAACATTCTCTGTGAGGTAACTCCAGCAGAAAGCCTTTGTTGCCTTTGCAACGTTTGAAAAACGAGTTTGAACAGATCGCGGCATCACCTTCAAAACCAAGCTCTGCGTGTACAAGGCTTGTGTCTTGACAGGTCTTTTGTATTCTTGTGAGACATGGACCGTACAACGAAGACATCGCAAACTACTTGAAAACTTTCATCAGGAATGTTTGAGACACATACTCAAGATCAATTGGTAAAAACAAACACCTGATAATGGAGTCCTTGTCAGAGCAGGATATACAAGTATCGAGTCAATGATCATCGCCAATCAAATACGCTGGGTAAGTCATATGGTTCGTATAAAGGATGATAGACGTCCAAAGCATCTGTTTTACCGACAACTCAAAACTGGAAAGCGACCACAGCATAAACACAGAAAAAGGTACAAATATTTTATCAAAGAAGATCTAAAGAAACTAAGTATAGACCTTAAAAACTGGGAAAGGCTAGCCTTGGAAAGAGCGACTTGGAGAAGGCACGTGAAGACAGGTTGTGCAATGTTTGAAAATAGTCATCTAGAGCATGAACAGTTAAAGCGTAGATTGCGCAAAAGCTGGGATAACAATTTTGATGAAGGCAAAAAGAGCTGGAAGTGTGACAAATGTGATCGTATTCTTCTATCAAAAGCTTTCTTTGTCAATCATTTGAAGTCCCATGTCAGATCAATGCCACTTTCTAACCTCCCTCCAAGGCCACACAAGCTGTCATGTGTGATGTGTCTTAAGGGTTGCAAATTTAACAAAGTGATACCATCAACCCAGTGGAAGATACTTCTTTCATCTGTCACCTATGTTTTAAGCATTGTAGATCAGAATATGGCCTTCGAAGTCACCTACGAGGTCACGAAAGTAAAGACAGAAATTTTACTGACAACAGTTGAAGTCACAGACGGCAATTATCTGTCAAGATGGAGCAATCACCATGTATATGGCTTTATTATGCATTTATTTGTGTATAGGTGTATGTCCACATGTGTGTATGTAAGTGTGTTTGTATGAATGTATGCATGTATCAATGTGCCACAAAATTCAAATTTCGAATCATTTAAAAATCTAAAATTGATACTTAACAATATTAATTAAATACAAATTAGAATTTAAAAGATTGTCCATAGGAAACATCCCTAAATTTAGTGGGAGGTTTTAGTAGCATTCAAAGGTCGGATTGACCTTATTTCAATAATCTGTCCCCCTCAGTGGTGACTTCTCATTAAGAAAAGTATGCCAGAAAATAAAAAGAAATCTATAAACACTCATTAACCGTTAACTAAGTGAGTTTCCTGAATTTACTTTTATTGTATAATTTATCATTGTTAAATAATATTTTTTAAAAGCTGTTAGTTGTACACATTGATATAATTTCCTCTCTCTGCATATTTTGAAAAGGTTTCCTTTGATAACGTTTTTGAATGTGTTCATATTGTGGATTTTTAAATCAGATGTGTGTGTGTGTTTGTATGTATCTAGGTGTGTATATATGTTGTGATACCGTTTATTTGCAACGTGTGCTTGAAAGTCTCTGTATGTATGCAGCAAGTCTTCAAATACATGAGAGAACTATTCCAGTTGATGACAAAATAGATCTGATGATCTCAAGAACTAAGAAAAGAACTTTGAAAATAACAAATACAGGTTTACAATTCATCTGCATTAACCAACAGTGGTGGTCAAGATACAACTTAGGTATGGGAATAATCAAATCAATATCAATATTACTAAAATAAAAAACGATAGGAGAATGCTATTACTGTACGATTACGGGTTTTATTTACCATTTTCATTTGCACTGTTTGATGTTAATTTCCACCATTCAATACCTTTCAGTACGTGGGCTTAATTGACCTTACGCAAGACACTGAAGTAACCCCATTTGGTGGAAAAAAAGAGGGAAAATGTGATTTAAAGATCAAATGCCAAAAATCTGTATATATACTACGGGTAAGTTCCTATTTGCTTTTTAAACAATTGTGAACCAAAATACGTTGAGATTAATTGCTTTTGAGTTGTATTTTTGAACTTTTCTTCCTTTCTTTTTTGCCTACGTGGGAACAACTATGTTGAGCTATTTTTAATTATCAACCAGTTATGGCCACAGATTTTTGAAATTGAATTTTTGAAGTAAATTTTTTACATTTCAAGAACTTTACAGATGATTACGAATATCAATATTGTTGTTGTTTCATTAGTATTATGTGACAATACCATAACAAATTTTAACCACAAAATATATTACTTATAATACCTTTTGTTTTTATTAAAATCATTGTTATCATTATTGTCATTTTTCCCACCTTATGCTCTAACTGTTGGAATTGCCGTCATTACTCCTGTCAGGCGAGTCATAAAAAATGACCAAGGGATGAGATGAAAAATCTCTCTTATATCTCCAACATCCTCGTCAGGATTCTTGCAGTTCCTAACAAGGCAGTTTTTTTTACAGCTCCGACATGACTCGGTACTCCCAATTGTTCAATCCAACTATCAGATTCTGTTGTCACACTTCCAAGGGCACCTACAACCACAGAAACAACCTGAACCTTTCTTAGTTGCCACAGTATTCCAATTTCCCTGTGCAAGTCCTGGTACCTCTCCATCTTTTTTTTCTTTCCTTCTCACTTACTCTTCCATCAACGGGGCACTGCAGTATCAATGATTATACAGCTTTTGTCCTCCTTATCAATCATGACAGTGTCCAGCCTTCTTGCTTGTATCACATTGCCGCATTGTATATTTATATCACACAAAATTTTTACATCTTCATTCACTTCCACTCCCTTTTTCTTGCACAGTTCCCAATGAACTTTCTTGGCCACATTATCATGGCCTCTCTTCTATTCTTTTTAGCTAATTTCTCACATACACTTACTATATGTTGCACCCTTTTCACTCTCTTTTCTCACATTCTACAAAGAGGGTTGTCAATACTCTTATCAATGTGGTGTTTTCCATAATCTTTTCTGGTTGCCTTTTCCTGTGCATCACTTACCAACGCCTCCGTCTCAACGTTTAAATCACTCGTGGCTAACCAATTCCAGGTTTTGACCTTATTAACCTTCTCCGGCATTTCCCTGATGATCTGTTTATACATCCTTTACTATGCTCATCTCTGTTTCAGCTCCTGATTAATCGTTCGTATGAACTCATGTTTACTGATGCTACTTCCTGTCTCAATTGCTCCTGAATTACGAATTACCTGAATGAGTTTTTCAGCAGAATTCATTACGTACAATCTCAACCCATTTCACCCACTCTAACACAACGTTCTGTGCTTATCAAACCTTTGCCTCCTTTATATCTCTTCAATTATAGTCTGTCTACCTCACTTTTAGAATAAACTGCACCATACATTTTCATTGTCTTTCTTGTTGTTATATCTAACCTATTCAGTTCCTTCCCATTTCAGGATTCCTGCCTCACGTCTGAAGAGAACTGCTCCCCACGTGCTCATTTCTGTAATTTTGTTTCTACCATTCACCTTTGATTTAAGAATTAAACTGAGCCTACTATTGTATTACCTAGCATTTTTCTCTTGTTTTATTTTCTTTGACCTTATCCAGCTCGAATGTCCTCAGACATGTGCAGCCTTCCTGTTCCACTTTCGTCTTTATTTTGCCATTCTGGGTTTCCATTCCTTCACATCTAGCTAGCTATTTTCCCTCTCTTCAAGGTAAGAACGCCACACTGTTTAAGACCAAACTTCATTCTATTGTCTGTACTCGAGATGTGTACCGTGTTCACAAGTGAAACTATCTGTTCTTCATTACTACCAAACAGCTTTAGAAAATGCATGAACAGAAGATTATTTAATCAACACTCTTTCTTTCCCCATTCATAACCTGCATTGACCTTTCTTAGACCTAAGGAGAGTGGAATCATACTCAACACAAACAGTAAAGGTGATAAACTGTCACCTTGAAATACCCCCTTTCACCTCAACATCACTAAGGTCTTCTCTATTGGATGCCAGTGAAAGGTTCAATTGACTTATACTTCTTTGCAAGAAGTTCTTCACATTCTCTCCAATCCCAAACATTTACATGTACTCACTGTTCCAGCTATGTAGGACAAAGTCATAAGCTTTCTTGTAATCTATCCATGGTATAGCCAGCTTAATATGTCTGTTACTACGGTCTTTCAATACATTCTTGTCCATTAACATTCTTAGTATTCTTTAGTGTTATAGAGTGATTTGCATGCATTTGGTGGATGGCAATATTTGATTCAATCTCTTCTAGTTGTTTCTGCTGTGTTTTAAAAATTGTCTCAAGAGCATCAAGGACGTTATGTAATCGTTACTTTTTTGTTCTAAAGCTCTTGCACTTCTCGTTCAAGATCTTGGTACATTTTTTCAAGTTGTACCATACCCCTCCTCCTTCTTTTCTTAGGTAGATACAAAGAATCGACATCCGCTTTGGGCTGATGGATTCTATACATAGTTAAAAGTTTTCGTATTTTGACAGCTTCCTTGATCATTGCTTATAACCAGTTACTAATATTAAAGCTGTATGTAACTACTGGCAAGGCCAAGGAATTTAATGCACTTATCTTATTCCTTGCATTAAGTTCATTTTTCAGGATTGCTCTGACCTTGAAACTCTCTTTCCTATATTTTATTGCAGTGATCAAAAGGTACAGCGAAGTCAACAAATAAATCTAATTTTTTGTCTTGGTCCATAATCATCATGTCTGGCCTTCTTGCCTCAATAATATAATCAGTTTAAAAAGTAAGGTTTCAAAGTATTTTTAACTTCTCGTTTCAGTAACTGGCTGGAGTTCATGTTTGTACTATTAGTCATCGGTTACAAAACCTGTCTTTGGACAAAGATACCTTCTTTTATATTCCTTTTGGGGCTAGTTTAGGGACTTTGCTTAAGATTTTGATGACTGTTTCATCCTTTGCGTTGCGTATATGTAATCATCTCGGGCATTGTCGATTTTGGCCTTGATAACTTTAGTTTGTATGCCTTGATTTTGTGTTGCTGTAATAAGGAATACGATTTCACTTTTGACATGGGTATTTTTTATCCACTTACAAGATTTTCATTGGATACTTCCTCTGTATCTCTTAGAAACTGACTGTGCAGTCTTTTCACCTTTCTTTGCGCCTTTCTGTTTCTAGCACTGCTCACACTTTCATTTCGTTCTTTGTCTTCCCTCCGGAAAGCAATTATGAGTGTTTCTTTGCTATTATGAATGTATTTTTTAAATTCACTTGTTGGAATTTCTTTATAATTTCCTAAGCCCATAAGCCCTCTTTCCGATATATGTACAAACATGGAACGCTTCCTTGTCCATTGGTCAAACTATGTTATTTCCTCTTTCATCCAGTCAATAGTTGGTGCTGTATATCTAAACAAAGACTGTTCACATGCTGTGGTCAAATTTTTACTGTTTAATTTTGACTGTAGCACCTTCTGTACTTGTCTCAGTTACGCTATTGGTACTATTTATTTCATTCCTTGATGTTTTATTTTGTCATCCTCTAGTATTTCTAAGTAGTTTTAGTATTTTTTTCATCTAATGATTTCATTTTTAATGCATATGATAGTAAAATGCCATTGTTCTTCACGTTTATTCTTCTTTTCATAGCTTAAACTTCACATTTTTAATTCCAAATTCCACCATATATCTGCACAAAAAATCGTCACAGTGTTGATTACTTAGTCTAATCCTCGTTTTCTTTCTTAAACAATTTTGAATCATCCATATAGATTAAGTGATTTAGTTCCTCTTTGTTTTATAAACTTCATCTGCTTCTTCGCAGTCACGCAGGGTCAATATTAGTGGGATTAACACGATATCAAATAAAAGCGATGATAGCGTGTCTACTTGAAAGACCCCTCTTTTGATATCAAATTCTCCCAGTAGTTCTCCATTGGATGTTAATTCAACATGCCAGTTTTCCACAGTTTCTCTGGGCAGGTTCTTAACATTTTTGCTTCTTTGAACAAGTTAAAATATTCTAGGATCCAAGAATGTGGAACCATATCATTTTCTTTATGAGAATCAATCCAGTACATTGCCAAGTTATTTCTCCTTCTTTTCATTTCCCTTAGTGGCATTTTATTAACGTAAATAAGGTCATGTGTACCCTTTTACCACGTTTACAATCTTCTGCTATTCAGAGATTTATGGACACTATCAGCAATAATTCCTGTTGGCATCTTTCACATTATTGGTAGCCACCTAATAGGCCTGTAATTACTGGAAACTAATTTTTTACTAAAATATCTTTGAATCAGTACAGTTCTCCCTTTTATCATCCAGAAGGAAACCAAAGCTTCTCCTAGACACTTGTTAAGAAGCCTCTCCATATTTCCATGCAATGACTTGAAGGCTTTTATCCAATATCCTTGTAATCCTTCATTGCCTAGTCTTTTTATTACTGTTACTATTATTATTATTTTGATACTTATTATGATTACTATTATGATGATGATGATGATTCTTATTATGTTTTATATGTTTTCTCACAAAGCTTTAGTTTGCTTCTGTTATTATTGATGTGATCCCAGATAGCTACCTGCCATCTGAGGAATCGCAACCCTTTCATCTGTTGCTTTAATGCCTTAGGACTAACCGTAAGATTCGGCCTTTACTTAAGAGTGCTGTTTTTTGGGTATGTCCTAGATCAAACTTTTTACATTATTTCAACTGTATATATTTGTGAATGTTATTGTGGTACTTTAGCTATTCTTTTCTTGCCAATACAGTACACTCACTAATTATATGGTAAACAGTTTTATTTCTCTCACCACACATCCTGCAAAAAGGTGATTCTCTAGTCTTATCTATGAAATGCTTGATGTTATTCGTTCTTCTGGCTTTTCTGTTGGGCACTACATATTAATGCTTCCGTAGACCCTTTCAAATCACACGGCTTTAGCGATTTCCAAGAATTTTTAACATTCTTTCTCTCCAACTCTCTAACAAATTGCCCATACGTTTTCTATTCTTTCCAGGAATTCAGATTCTGGTCTTTTTCTCTTCTTATAGTCTTAAGGATTTAAGGAACTATCAGTCTGGATTATCCTTTTTGATTGCATTTAACAGTGGCTCAGTTTGCTGCTCGACATACCAACCAAGGTTGTTTTCTTCAGCTCTGACAGATCCTTTGCAGCCTTTCAACCCTCTTTCTCCTTAACTCGATCGACAGACTTACGCCCACTGGACGCCAACCCGGTACTTCATGGTCTCGGGGAGAGCTAACGGGTACTACAGCTTGGCCAAGGGTGACCTGGACGTAGTTGTGGCAAAGGGTAACCTCATTCGCCCACTTCGAAACTCCACAACTGGATGCAGTTTAATGTCAATACTCAAGACATTATTATTATTATTGTTATGATTATGTTTGATATGTTTTCTCACAAAGCTTTAGTTCTCATTTGCTTCGGTTGTTATTGGTGTGATCCCAGATAGCTACCTGCAATCTAAGGAATCACAACCCTTTCACCTGTAGCTTTAATGTCTTAGGACTAACCGTAAGATTCGAGCTGTACCTAAGAGTGCTGTTTTTGAGCATGTTCTACATTCATCGTTATTTCAATTTGGTTAACATAGCTTTCAACATTTTTCAAGACAGTTCCCATCGCACCCACGATCACAGGGAAAATTTCAATCTTCTTCATTTTCCAAAGTCGAGCAATCTCATTTCTTAGAGGTCTGTATTTATCAACGTTCTCCTTGTTTATTTTATTATTATTATTATTATTATTATTATTATTATAAATATTGATATTCACATTATTATTATTATTATTATTATTATCATCATCATCATCATATGTTTTGACTTTGTAGTAATATTCTTTTAAGCTGTGACAATTATCTCCCAGAAACCTTAGGCAACAGAAAACTAGAGATTTTTGTCTTGGGGAAAGAAATATTTAAAGTTATTTTCAAATAAACTAATGAGACGGAATGGCATTCACAGTATTTCTTAGATGTCTTATGTAAGATACTAACTTAAAAATATATTATGTGATTTAAAAAAAGGAAAGAAAAAAAAGTGGAACTATAGTAATCTAGCATAATTTCATATGAAGAGGAATTTTTTCAGTATACCTTATTATACAAAATTAGCGAATGATGAAATTAACGTCAGAAAATTAAAGCGGGAAAACTCATTTTGCTTTAAAACGGACAAAATTAACGCGGTTTCCTGAATTTTTACATAACGCGGGAGAAAATTAAAGCGGTTAGAAAAATTTTGTCGATTTTATATTTTTCCTTTCATAATCTTTTTCTGTAAAAATTACAAAGCCTAACTAAATGGGTTTAGGGAACGTCCGGTGTTGTTTCTGGCATCCACCACTGCTTGTGTGATGCCTGCAGCTTTCCATTCATCCACGAGGCTTTCATATGTATAAAGAAACTGTAAGATAGAAGCCATTCAAAGGTCAAAAGATTTCTTTCAGACGAGAGATGGCTAACAAACACGACCGATTTGCTATTGCTGGGAAATATTCCTAGGGAAATAAGCAGGTTTACATGGTATGCGATTTTGGAAGGTGCACGAATGTCAGGCGAGGTAATAGACGAGAAGCACAAGCCTTCTCCGCTTCTCCAAGGCGGGATAGAGATCATGATACATGTTAAAATTGAATGGAATAGCGAAACAAAGTTGGCAATATTCAAATCAAAGATTGAATCCACACAGTATCCTACACATGAGGATTATTATGTGGACGATCCCAAAGAAATTTAGGGTGAATTACTCAAGGAGTTTAAAAACTTGGAAATCGAAAGCAGCGATGACGAGGATGCATCTGAAGAGGTTCAGGATGAAAGCGGAAATGATTGTATTGTTCTAGATTGATTGTAAATTTCTTATTTTCTGTTAGTGACTCTTTTGCATGCAAATAAATTGATCCCTTAAACAGCATTTTTACATCTCTTAGGCTATTTTGGGATTCAGGTATCAAATTGCTAAAAAAAAATTTCTCCTGAAATTTTTTTCAAAGGAAGCCGACAGCATGTTACAAGTCACGTGTAAAGTTTCCAATGAATTTATTCCATTTTTGTTTTGAATGAAACGTATAAACGTACAAACATACCAAAATTTTGACATTTCCGCAGAAAATTAATGTTGTTAAAATTAACGAACACAAAAGTTAAGGGGTGACTAAATTAACAAATGTCGAAATGAAGGCGGAAAAATAAATACCGCGTTAATTTCATCATTCGTTAATTTTGTATAATAAGGTACGTGCAAAACTCAAAGGAGTAATTTTCTTATGCTCAAGCAGTTTTGAAGTCTCAGGGATCTGGGAAATAGAGTTTGGTGCACTTTTAGCAATCATACCAATGCCTTCTATTAAATCCAGAACTGTAGTTGCTCTGAGCTCCCACACTGTAGTTACCTCGATTTCAAATCTTTGTATAGATGTAGCTTTTTAAACACTTTCAGAGACGTATTCTAATCACTAGGGACAGCCATATCGATAAGAATACAGGGCCATTCCTTGTAAATTATTACAATGGTATCTGGCCTATTTTCCTGTATTGTTTGATTGGTGTAAATGTTAACGTCCGATAAAATAGTACCAAGTCATTTTCTACTACTTTGGGCGGTTTGTGTTTCCACAAGTATATTTCGTAAGGTGAGCCAAAATGTCTACATAATGTATCAGTGGATGTACTGTCTGTCATGTCTCTCGAGATACTCTGTCGGTGCAAGCACACTCTATGGTTTCATTTCTTTTCTTATTTGAAGCCACACATACCAAATTGTTCCCATTGAGTGATTTGCACACCACTATCATTTCTTGCTTTGTAATGCTTCTCAGCAAGTTTACCATATCTACTGACAAGGTGTGGAATGATTTCGCCCCTGATATCGCAGAATCTGCAAAGCAGTGCTTCTGATGTTTTATTGATATAGAACTGAATAGTTAGTTCTTAAAGCTTGTTCCTGCACGGAGAAGGCAAAGACACTGTCAGGTTTAAGGTCTGACTTCCTCACCCAATTCCAAGGTTTAGTCTCATCCATATTCTTACTAATCTTTCTACCAAATTGGCCATTTCTACTCACATCCACCATTTACAAGCAAACAATCCTCTGGTACCTTTTTTACGTGGTACGTAGATCCTGTCTACATCGCTACTTTGGGTGTCATTTAGTATAGAGAATCATGACTTTCCACTTATCTGGTACAATCTGATCTTATGTTCCTCATAAATTGTAAACACCTTGCTAAGCAATTGAGGAGTTCCCTTTAGAACCTATTTTTGTGTTTCACTAATTTGGATGTTTCTGGAAACTTTTTATTACCATCATCATCATTATTATTATTATTACTATTATTATTACTGCCCTTGTTGTTATAAACTAGTATATTTTTACAGGTAAAGAACATTAGTTTATATAGGTACAAAAATTGATGCAAAAAAATGTAATTAATGTTCTTTCTATTTTTCAAATTTAAGAAAAAGTGAAAGATATTTTTAAACTACTTATATACAATGGAATTTTATTAACAACATAATGTGCTTTTTTCCAACCCAATATCATTTTTTCTTTTCCTATAAGAAAACAAAAATATTTCCTATGAATGTTTTCCAGCCCAAGATCTGAAGGTGTTACTTTGAAAGAAAAAAAAAAGAAAATATAACATTCCTTTCTTCCAAAGAAAGAAAGGCATTTTACTCCACATTTTGAAATAAATCGTCAGCCTTTTTAAATACTTCCCAATTTAATTAGAGTGAGCTCTTATAAAGTTCATACTTTTTTAAAAGCTTGATTTGTAATTTTGTCTTTACAGGCATATTATGACATTCTCAGAGACCGTTGGATACACGCTATTAATCTTTGCATACATGTAAGTGATTTCAAGCATTTGGCACTAGGGTACACTGACTGATTGATTTCTTAGTGATTGATAGCAGTAGAAAGAGCTAGGTAAACTACAATGAAAAATTATAGTTTGCCAAAGGGCAAAGTCCCAAGTGTCTTAGTCAAGTCAAGGTCGAAGGAGTTCGATTTCTAACTTCATTTGGACAGCTCATGGCATAACAGGTCCCAACTGGACACATTTTAGTCATTTTTCATATTCTTTTAATTCTTTGATTTTCTTCATTTCTTTTTACAATTTATTTGCAATTTTCAAAACTATTTCGAAGTACAAATTCACAGCATGAACACACGAAACAATTTGAAATAACTAAACCAGCCAAAATGCAAATCAGAATTTGGGAAGAGATCATTTTATTACCTGGGAGCGAGATATTTTATTGAAACTTTTTAACTTGTATATATGTAGAAATAAATGTATTTTTAATAGCTGTTTTCTTTTCATTTTTCTTTTATTTTCAGTCAACTAAATTTTCATCTTCATTCCCAGGGCCTCCTCTCAGATTTCCTGGCATTTTTGAATATCAGGAAGTAAGAGAGAGGCCCTGGGGACGAGGTTTTTAAATTATTTGATTTTTAGTTTTTAATTTTATATACTTTTTCTCTTTCATAAGAGGACACATGTTGACAGCAGTGTTTATTATATTCTTATTGTAAACAACTGAATTGTATCATCCTATATAAAGATAGATAATAATAATAATAATAATAATTGCCCCACATAACACGATAGGCATCGCGAACACGTAATTTTATATACTAAACCGCTTTGCATAGGTTTTTCCACGGGTACTTTTAATGATGGTAGAACTGTTTTTATTTTCTTAATTGTAGAGACGATTTTGCATGGTGCCTCAATGCGTTTCAACGAGTGTTCAAATTGCTCTGTCNAATTTTTCATCCTCATTCTTAGGGCCTCCTCTCAGATTTCCTGGCATTTTTGAATATCAGGAAGTAAGAGAGAGGCCCTGGGGACGAGGTTTTTAAATTATTTGATTTTTAGTTTTTAATTTTATATACTTTTTCTCTCTCATAAGAGGACACATGTTGACAGCAGTGTTTATTATATTTTTATTGTAAACAACTGAATTGTATCATCCTCCATAAAGATAGAAATAATAATAATAATAATTACTACCAAACCCTATTTACAAGAAAAGAACTTTGCCTTTCTGCCTCCAGCAAACTGCAACGTGAAGATTTTTTTATCTGAAATGTTTGAACTAGTACTCCAGGTTGTTTCTTCTAGGAGAAATTTGTTAATAGGGACTCCTATTGAAGAGCAATCTTTTGATGGCAGTTGACTTGATATCCTTCATTTGCTTACGACGTTATTATACAGAATGTAAACAAAAAAGATTAATTGATTTTGAGGGATGCTAATGTTCAAATTTCATTCAAGTTTTAAATCACGAATTTTTAATAATAATTACGTTTAAGAATATGAAAAGTTCGGCTAGAAACTATTCTGTTGGAAAACCTTTTAGGTAAGGTGTTAGTTCTAAGGAGAACGCTTCTTTGAAGGGGATTCAAAGATGTCTGCAAACGACATTCCAAGAGACGCCTGGAAGCAGCTGTATTGGCAAGACGAACTAAAACAAAGAAATTAACTGTTCTGATACGACCTGCAGTATCAGGTCTGAGGCAAAATAACTCCAGAAGTTTCAGCCACCAGCAATTACCTCGGCCACAACCTTAAGTTTTGTCAACTTCGGGGAACACATACCCGCTTTAAATCATACAGTCGCAGCAAATGGTGTTTGTAAAGACAAGTTTGTACTACTGCAATAACTTATATATATTGGCCCGCTATTATGAACAACAATCGTGTATTTCCTTTTAAGCAGAGTAGAGCTCTATAATTAATATAATCAACCATGCCAACTATTCTATAGATGTCATAAAGTTGTTTATGTTAAAATCTATTATTGGTAACATAGGGATCGATATTTCTGGTTAGTTCCTTTCTCGTAAAGAAAGACTATATTAAAATATTATGTTAAAGTGGAATGGTTCTTAACATCAAAGATGGAATAACCTGTTTCAAGTTGGTCTGACTGCAATCAAAATGTTTAGTTTATTGATATTGAGATCAAAGGAAAAACTTGCAAGCCAGTGTTTCTGGGTTAAATTGTTAGATTCCGATATTAGAACATTGACAAGAGGAGTGAATATTTCCACTCCTGGTTGGAATGGAATTTTAGACCTCTGTTATTTCTGTCTGTGAGCTACTATATGTTTATTCTATTTAAAGAAGTGGTTAAAGTGCATATATTTCACAAATTTATCCTTTAACACACTGTATTTTAATTATAAAAAATGTATGTTGATGCCAGAAACCACAAGCAAAAACGAACGATGACGTCATTGAGAACATCGTCAAAAGATCCGGTTTCGTTGACTGTCAAATATCACTGATAATTCTGCATTGGGTTTTGGAAGTTGTTTATCAAGCTGCAGATAAAAAAACGGAACTTCTGTTCCCCTTTTGATTCAAAGAGTTATTATTCCAGTAGTTTCTAATTCCATTGACTAATATTTGTATGTAATAAACATGTCTTGTTTACCTTAAGTTAGTATTTTCTGTAGGAGTGACAGCTGGGATATTCTCTCTTCTTAATGAACCTTGGGGAAAGTAGCGAATACTCATATTTACTTTTGTCAACCAGCTGCCCTTGATAAGGATTGCTGCTCATAATCATTAGGAGGTACTGTCGGGGATCCTCCACTTTGGAATGGTTTAGTTTCGAAATGTAATCGTAAGGGAATAATCTCACTTACGTAGTTTCTTGGGGAAACTCGGTCTTAATCATTTACAACAAACCAAGGTCTAATCCTGATCATAATATTAGTTTCAATATACTATCATTCTTAACTATGCAACCTTTATCTTCTCCAGTTGTAATTTTTGTCAAATAATTACCAAGAATTTTTATTCTTAACTACCAGCTACTAAGAATTTTGACATCGCTCGTAAGAGATAAAAATACTTGAAAAGTTGAATTGTTATTGTTTTTGTTACCAATGATGTTTTATTGTATTCTGCACAAAAAATAATACAGTTTTACTGAGAGCATTTAGAGTTCTATTCCTGTATATAACTATTTGCTAGGGTCTTTGGGTGTAAATATAATAGATGCTTATTTACGTCGTTTTAACCAATAAATATGATTCAACAGTTGATGATCCTATGACCATTGTTTTCTGTTTTGTTTTTCTTCTTGAAAAGACAGAAAACGTACTTCTGAAAAGCTAAAGTTTCGGTAGAGTGAACTTAATTACATTTTTCCTGGGAAAAACATGCCATGACTATTACAGCATTTTAATGACCAAACAGAAATATTTCGATACCCGTGAATCAATTGGGTAATTGCAATTAGTTACAAAATTCTACGTACAATATCGTTTTAAATTTTTTCATTTGACCTGGTATTATAACCAAAATAAATAAGATATGGATCTAAAGAGCACGGATACCTACTAAGAGTGAATGCTGAACAAACCAATAAGTTGGCTTCATACACACAACTAGTAACAGGCGAAGAGGTACTTGGACTAAGATCCACTTTGAAAAGAATTAGGTGGCTTCAGACAAGTACCAGTAAAAAAGATTCTTGCCAATTAAAATTTAAATTACAATTTTTGATATTATATTTTTGAAACATCTATTATTTTTCTTTGTTCGTTGCTTTGTTTACTTAAGTTACCATTTTCCTGATTTCATTAGTAAAAAGTGTTTTTCCCCCCTCCCCCCCCAATACATAGCACCTTCAGCCTGGTCCTTTGCCAGGCGATGAAGATTTTGTAGAGATATGCTTTGTGAACAATAATCAGACGGGGAAAAATATCCAACGAGGTAAGGTATTCTTAGATTCTTGTTATGATTTTTATTTTATTTTCAAATTAGTTGGTTCCTCTTTAAATAACGTAGTTCCTTTTGTATGACATCGTGTTATGACGTATTGAGTTGGGAGGGGAGGGAAGGGGGCGGGCTTCTTCAAAGTGACGTCATTAGTCACTTACTATTTCGAATAAGACGCCTTGAGGCGTACTGCACATTTCCTTAAACGTGTTGTACTTGCAACCCGTACAAAGGACCCAGAAATCTCAAGCTAGGCAAAAATATTCTCATTTGTTTTTTAAGTTTTGAAATTCAAATCCCATTTACGTTAAGAAAGCAAATGAATATCTTATAATGAAATTCAAGATTTCATTGATAAGGAAATACAGGCCTTGTGTACGTAAAGCCTAAATTTTTGATGGAGTCATATCTTGTGAGATATTTGGCCCATTGGCACAGTTAGCTACGTAATACAGAATGTCAAAAGCAAAGCTAACCTTATCAGAAAGTAAAGGTGTTATGTGCATGGGTGGGGTTGGGAAGGGAGGGTCTCGAGTGATTTTTGGGGTTTTGCGCGGATCTTTTCAATAATTTTCTTTTTTAATGAGTGATAAGCTTTTTTTTCAAACCGACGTGAAAGTCCCTCTACCCTGAAAGGTTTCCATATTTAGTTATTTTCCTTTTAACACTATTTGTTAGAAAAAACTGTACATTTTTTTTAAAAATCTAAATAACTTAAATGTGAATAAAACGTGGATTATGAACCGTGAATAATATTATATAGTTTGTCGCTCAATGAATAACTGAAATATCCTTTTTGAGAATTACCCCCATCCTGGACTCTGCTTAAACTGAAACCACAATGAAAGTCAAAAACTAAATTAACACTTTTTGACTTGGGTATGAACTAAATCTTCATCTTCAGGACGGAACTTTTTGAAATAGAAACCATTCCAAATCTCCAGAAGAATTTACAATTTGATATATTGAATTGTGCATTGATAGCAGATCTGAGTCCAATAGCCCATTTGAAGTTACTATTGGCACAGAAAGATCCCATTTGCTTTCCAGTAACACTAAAACTGTGAATTTGTTAAAAATATTAAAAAATTTAAATGGAGATCGAATATGGATTTTAAACTCTGAGAAATAACAAACAGTTTCTCACTCCAAAAAAAAACTTGGCACTAAATTACAACCCCCAAAAATGTAGAATGAGGAACATTTCCATAAACCCCTCTGCCATGCCACCCTGTTTAAAATGAAACCAATTGAAACCAAAAATTTAAATCCATATATTGTGAGTTGGTTATTTGTTATGAACTAAAGTAGTTAATCAGTGGAAAGAAACTGTTGGAAATAGAAAACGTAAGAAGCATAAGAAATACGGGTACTTGTTGTTTTTTCCCCTTCCCCCCGCCCCCCAGATCAAAAGTGTCACACTGAAACAATACTCAGTTTTTGTTGTTACTTTATATTTTACATTATTATTATTTATTAATATTTTACTGGGGTGGCCAATATGCTACAATATTAAATAAACAAACATATCCCGCTGATGTTACATATTTTGTAATTCGGTGTGTAATTGAGTATTATTTCAGTGTGACACTTTTGATCTTGGTGCTAAATAACAAACAAGTACCGAAATACGTAAATGAATTTGAAATTGAATGTAACAAATTCTGCATTAGCAATAGGTATATGGATCAATTTATTTCTATCATAAACAGCTCGGACATCGGTTTATCACTTTAGAGCATTCATGGTATTGCTGTTTTGTGAGAAGATGCTTACACAGGATACTTAAGCTCGAGACTGCAGAATCAGTCTATAATTCACTCTCTTCGTTCATTTAAAGAAAGGCCTACAGAGAATATAACGCGAAATTTTGGATAGGCCATGACTTGTATTTTTGACAAAAAGAGCTCTGTATATAGAAGGACTTTTCTGTAAAACAGAAGGGCGGAGTTAAGAACGTCTTTAAGGCAATACTCCACCACACCCATTATTAATATTGCATTCAGCACTTCAGCGATAGTCAGATTTTCCCCCCATATGTATTCCTAGGTTTTTCTAATTGGTAAAAAAATGGTGTTTTTAGACCATGTGTAATATAAAAGATCAGATATTTTACCATCCATCCAACAGTGACAGTTAAAGCTATGGATGACACTACAAATATGAAGTCCAGTTTTTCTATTTTATCACTAAAGGTTTGGTCTTGTTTTTATTCGATATTAAATGCGATTTTGTTTTCAGCTCAATCTGAAAGAAGGCCACAAGATAACACTTTGAGTCGTCGTGATAAAAAACCATCACTCGATATGACAACGCGTCCCCCGATACCGGTAAGCTGGCATTTTTTAAAGGCAGGTTAAATATTAATTGTAACGCATCTTGATCTTTCCAGAAAGATTTGCTTGCAGAAAAATGCTCTTTTCTTATATTTACATGTATAAATAAAAAAATGCAGTTAGTTTTGAAATACCTTTTTATCTGTT
>RDPX01000261.1:1144712-1190227 GCA_003991215.1 Morbakka virulenta
TGATAAAGTAATTGATGAAGTAATTCATGAAGTAACTGATAAAGTAATTGATGAAGTAATTGATAAAGTAATTCATGAAGTAACTGATAAAGTAATTCATGAAGTAACTGATAATGTCATTTATAAAGTAATTGATAATGTTATTGATAAAGTAATTGATAAAGCAATTGATAAAGTAATTGATAAAGCAATTGATAAAGTAATTGATAAAGCAATTGACGACGTAACTGATAATTTAATTGATAAAGTAATTGATAATGCAATTGATAAATTAATTGATAAAGCAATTGATAAAGTAATTGATTAAGTAATTGGTAAAGTAATTGATGAAGTAACTGATAATGTAATTGATAAATTAATTGATAAAGTAACTGATAAAGTAATTGATGAAGTAATTCATAAAGTAACTGGTAAAGTAATTCATGAAGTAATTGATAAAGTAACTCCTGAAGTAACTGATAAAGTAATTCATGAAGTAACTGATAATGTAATTTATAAAGTAACTGATAATGTAATTGATAAATTAATTGATAATGCAATTGATAAAGTAATTGATAAAGCAATTGACGACGTAACTGATAATTTAATTGAAAAATTACTTGATAAAGTAATTGATAAATTATTTGATGAAGTAATTGCTAAAGCAATTGATAAAGTAATTGATGAAGTAATTGATGAAGTAATTGATTAAGTAATTGATGAAGTAATTGATAAAGTAATTGATGAAGTAAGTGATAAAGTAATTGATGAAGTAATTGATAAAGTCAAAAAGACATGACAAAACCTAAGGATTGGTGAAGTGTTTTAAAGCATCAGAATCAAACACTTAAATTAAACAACTCCCCCACCCCCAAAAAGAAACGATAAAAACACAACAAGCAAACCTAAAAACTTAAATCCAATTGAAAAATCCATCAATAAATTTCAATGAGATTTTGAAGCAAAAAAACTTAAAATGAAATTTCAGAAAACAAATCTCAAATTTGAAAAGTTATTTCAAATTTCTGTTTATACTCTTTTAGGACAAAATTTTTATTTTTGAGTTAAGACAATCATGTGACTTGGCTAATAATTATCCTTTTTATTTTTAGCCTGGTGACCTGTTTCAAGTGAAAAGAATGAGATACTATTCTGAATTATTGGATAATGAAAACCTTGCTTTCAGGAGTAATATTACCAATATACTACAATCTTTTATCGAAACGAGCAGACGAAACAGCCAGGGCAATACTGCATTTTTTGTTTCAGTATGCCTTCGTTGGTGTCTAGATATTCATTGTAAATATTGGAGAGGAGGAAGTGAAGAAGTTATTTAGGAAATTGATCTTCCTATGAAACATCTCAGATACTTCTTAAGATTCTTTTGTAAACAAAATACAGTATTTGGAAGGTGATTTTGTCTAACAAAAGACTTTGGCTTATAATTAAAGGTTTGGGTTTCGAAACCTTTCGATACTATACATTGATGAGTCTTAACTGGCAAAGGAAGCAAGACCCTTAATCTAGATATATACATAGATAGTTAGATTTATGGATAGAAGATTTATTTCCTTTTCTGGCTTCCTTTTTAGATGCTTGTGGTCTACCGCCACCAGTGCCCCCAAGGAATTATTGTCTTTCGGCAACTGAAGATTGTGATGATGATAACGTTAATGTAAGCTTTGAAAATAACGGTGAGTACAGTGAAGAAAAATGTTAGAGTAGAGAAACATTATTTATTGAAATCCTCTGACTGGTTTGGATTTCCAGCTAGCATTTTTTCAAAGGTTTTCAAGAGTATTTACAACGACGTCTGCTTTTTTATAGTCGAAACGTTGTCTTATCGTATGTATTGTCACTTTTAAATAGTTTTATCTGTGGTTGAATTGCACGGTCTCTATTTTCATTTAAACTAAACTTTTTAATTTATTTTGCTAAAAGCCTGAAATATCAAAATCAGCTCAAGAACTCATCCAACCAGAAATTTGCATCAACTCATGCAACAACGAATTTCCAAGAACTTATGCCACGCCATTTTCACGAAGTCTTGAGAACCATAAAATGCCATGAACTCACAGAACAATAAATAAGCATAAACTCAAGTGACAACAAACTTTCATGAACTTAACCAACCATCTCTTTTCTTGAAGCAGTAATTTCTATAATGAAACAATGTGATATATAATATTTGTTTAATTTACAACTTGACTTTGATAATTTATTTTGAAAAATGTAATAGATCTGACAAGATGTCCAAGAGAATTAGTTGTGATACTTCACAAGTAAAACATCACTTAAAGCAGTTGCTAAAGCCATCGATTAGAAACGAAGGATTCTTTCAATCTGAGACTTTACACTGCTTTGAATAGATGGAATGTTAAGAAAGATTATAACTTTATCAGGCTCAGTATTAAATGTATCCCGGGATCTTTGAAATCTTCTTATTTTCCCTTCCTAATTTAAGAGCCTTAAGACAAGGCTGTATTACGTCGCAAGATTTACTAATTCTGTACAGTTAAATAATCCTGACGGAAATCGAAGCTATGCGGGATAGTAAAATCGGAGATGTGAATATAAATGTCATCTGCGGTATGCAGATGACACCTTTCTTATCGTAGAAAAGGAGAAATATCTGGAAGAGCCCTTAAACAGGACTCTGTTGGGAAATAAAAAAAGGACTATTGCAAAATGTTAGAGAAACTGAATCCATTCTGATTTCTAAGGATAAGATTACAACAAATTGTAACATTTATATCAAACGAGGTACAGTAGTTTTGTTATTTAGGAAGCGTGCTTGCGTCTGGTGGTAGATGCCGTGAAGAAATCAAATGAAGAATTAGGAGCTCTAAAGATGTATTCTGTAGATTAGATATTATTTTGAAAAGAAAACATAATCAAGTAACGACCAACCTCAGATTGCTAGAATGCTACGTGTGGTCAGTCTTGTTCTATGGGTATGATGCTTGAACAATCGACCATACAATGCGGAAGAGACTAGAGCCTGTTAAAAAGTAATTGATAAAGTAATTGATGAATTACTTGATGAAGTAATTGATAAAGCAATTGATAAAGTAATTGATAAATTAATTGATAAATTACTTGATAAAGTAATTGATAAATTAATTGATGAAGTAATTGATAAAGTAACTGATAAAGTAATTGATAATGTAATTGATAAAGTCATTGATGAGGAAATTGATAAAGTAACTGATAATGTAATTGATGAAGTAACTGATAAAGTAATTGATAAAGTAATTGATGAAGTAATTGATAAATTAATTGATAAATTACTTGATAAATTACTTGATGAAATAATTGATAAAGTAATTGATGAAGTAATTGATAAAGTAATTGATAAATTACTTGATGAAATAATTGATAAATTAATTGATGAAGTAATTGATAAAGTAACTGATAAAGTAATTGATGAAGTAATTGATAAAGTAATTGATAAAGTAATTGATGAAGTAACTGATAATGTAATTGATAAATTAATTGATAAAGTAACTGATAAAGAAATTGATGAAGTAATTCATGAAGTAACTGATAAAGTAATTGATGACGTAATTGATAAATTAATTAATGAAGTAATTGATAAAGCAATTGATAAAGTAACTGATGAAGTAATTGATAAAGTAATTGATAAAGTAATTGATAAATTAATTGATAAAGTAACTGATAAAGTTATTGCTGAAGTAATTCATGAAGTAACTGATAAAGTAACTGATAAAGTAATTGATAAATTAATTGATAAAGTAACTGATAAAGTAATTGATAATGTAATTGATAAAGTCATGGATAAAGCAATTGATAAAGTAATTGATGAAGTAATTGATAAAGTAATTGATAAAGTAATTGATGAAGTAATTGATAAAGTAATTGATAAATTAATTGATAAAGTAACTGATAAAGTAATTGATGAAGTAATTCATGAAGTAATTGATAAAGTAATTGATGAAGTAACTGATAATGTAATTGATAAATTAATTGATAAAGTAACTGATAAAGAAATTGATGAAGTAATTCATGAAGTAACTGATAAAGTAATTGATGACGTAATTGATAAATTAATTAATGAAGTAATTGATAAAGCAATTGATAAAGTAATTGATGAAGTAATTGATAAAGTAATTGATAAAGTAATTGATAAATTAATTGATAAAGTAACTGATAAAGTAATTGATGAAGTAATTCATGAAGTAACTGATAAAGTAATTGATGACGTAATTGATAAATTAATTGGTGAGGTAATTGATAAAGCAATTGATAAAGTAATTGATGAAGTAATTGATCAAGTAATTGATAAAGTAATTCATAAATTACTTGATGAAGTAATTGATAAAGCAATTGATAAAGTAATTGATAAATTAATTGATAAAGTAACTGATAAAGTAATTGCTGAAGTAATTCATGAAGTAACTGATAAAGTAACTGATAAAGTAATTGATAAATTAATTGATAAAGTAACTGATAAAGTAATTGATAATGTAATTGATAAAGTCATGGATAAAGCAATTGATAAAGTAATTGATGAAGTAATTGATAAAGTAATTGATAAAGCAATTGATAAAGTAATTGATGAAGTAATTGATAAAGCAATTGATAAAGTAATTAATAAATTAATTGATAAATTACTTGGTAAAGTAATTGATAAATTAATTGATGAAGTAATTGATGAAGTAACTGATAAAGTAATTGATAAATTAATTGATAAAGTAACTGATAAAGTAATTGATAATGTAATTGATAAAGTCATTGATAAAGCAATTGATAAAGTAAATGATAAAGTAATTGATGAAGTAATTGATAAAGTAATTGATAAATTAATTGATGAAGTAATTGATAAAGTAATTGATGAAGTAATTGATAAAGTAATTGATAAAGTAATTGATAAATTAATTGATAAAGTAATTGATGAAGTAATTGCTGAAGTAATTCATGAAGTAACTGATAAAGTAACTGATAAAGTAATTGATAAATTAATTGATAAAGTAACTGATAAAGTAATTGATAATGTAATTGATAAAGTCATGGATAAAGCAATTGATAAAGTAATTGATGAAGTAATTGATAAAGTAATTGATAAAGCAATTGATAAAGTAATTGATGAAGTAATTGATAAAGCAATTGATAAAGTAATTAATAAATTAATTGATAAATTACTTGGTAAAGTAATTGATAAATTAATTGATGAAGTAATTGATGAAGTAACTGATAAAGTAATTGATAAATTAATTGATAAAGTAACTGATAAAGTAATTGATAATGTAATTGATAAAGTCATTGATAAAGCAATTGATAAAGTAAATGATAAAGTAATTGATAAAGTAATTGATAAAGTAATTGATAAAGTAATTGATGAAGTAATTGATAAAGTAATTGATAAAGTAATTGATAAAGTAATTGATGAAGTAATTGATAAAGCAATTGATAAAGTAATTAATAAATTAATTGATAAATTACTTGGTAAAGTAATTGATAAATTAATTGATGAAGTAATTGATGAAGTAACTGATAAAGTAATTGATAAATTAATTGATAAAGTAACTGATAAAGTAATTGATAATGTAATTGATAAAGTCATTGATAAAGCAATTGATAAAGTAAATGATAAAGTAATTGATAAAGTAATTGATAAAGTAATTGATAAAGTAATTGATGAAGTAATTGATAAAGCAATTGATAAAGTAATTGATAAATTAATTGATAAATTACTTGATAAAGTAATTGATAAATTAATTGATGAACTAATTGATGAAGTAACTGATAAAGTAATTGATAAATTAATTTGATAAAGTAACTGATAAAGTAATTGATAATGTAATTGATAAAGTCATTGATAAAGCAATTGATAAAGTAAATGATAAAGTAGTTGATGAAGTAATTGATAAAGTAATTGATAAAGTAATTGATGAAGTAATTGATAAATTAATTGATGAAGTAATTGATAAAGTAATTGATGAAGTAATTGATAAAGTAATTGATAAAGTAATTGATAAATTACTTGATAAAGTAATTGATAAAGCAATTGATAAAGTAATTGATAAATTAATTGATACATTACTTGATAAAGTAACTGATAAATTAATTGATTAATTACTTGATGAAATAATTGATAAATTACTGGATAAAGTAACTGATAAGGTAATTGATAATGTAATTGATAAAGTCATTGATAAAGCAATTGATAAAGTAAATGATCAAGTAATTGATAAAGTAATTGATGAAATAATTGATAAAGTAATTGATAAAGTCAAAAAGACATGACAAAACTTAAGGATTGGTGAAACTTTTAAAAGCATCAGAATCAAACACTTAAATTAAACAACTCCCCCACCCCCAAAAAGAAACGATAAAAACACAACAAGCAAACCTAAAAACTTAAATCCAATTGAAAAATCCATCAATAAATTTCAATGAGATTTTGAAGCAAAAAACTGAAAATGAAATTTCAGAAAACAAATCTCAAATTTGAAAAGTTATTTCAAATTTCTGTTTATACTCTTTTAGGACAAAATTTTTATTTTTGAGTTAAGACAATCATGTGACTTGGCTAATAATTATCCTTTTCATTTTTAGCCTGATGACCTGTTTCAAGTGAAAAGAATGAGATACTATTCTGAATAATTGGATTAGGAAAACCATGCTGTCACGAGTAATATTACCAATACACTACAATCTTCTATCAAAACGAGCGGACAAAACAGCCAGGGCAATACTGCATTTTTTGTTTCAGTATGCCTTCGTTGGTGTCTAGATATTCATTGTAAATATTGCAGAGGAAGAAGTGAAGAAGTTATTTAGGAAATTGATCTTCCTATGGAGCATCTCAGATACTTCTTAAGATTCTTTTGTAAACAAAATACAGTATTTGGAAGGTGATTTTGTCTAACAAAAGACTTTGGCTTATAATTAAAGATTTGGGTTTCGAAACCCTACGGTACCGTACATTTATAAAACAAAACCCTAAAGCTACACTTCATAGTTGGCCACGTACTCATACAACTGCTTAAAATTAGCACATACACTGTACAGCTACTCTCTTTGGGTCCGTATTCCTTGCTATGGTTGCGACTTTTTACAAATCTGTGAAGAGTGATTGCTAGCTATAAATAATGGTTTGGTCCACTAGACTTACACATTTCCTTTTCAAAATAAGGATACTTTAAATAGATTTTAGAATATGGTGACAGGATATATATTAATTAATCTGCTAAAGGGCATTTGTTTACTTTGTATTCGAGAGGATAAAGTTTCATGCATGGTTCAACTTTAAAAGCGGAGAAGGAAGTAATGAAAATATATGACAACAGAGGACTTGAAATTACAGAAAATTAAAAAATATTTTCTTGCTGAACTGGGTGTCGACGAGTGTAGTATGGGTATCACAGCGACTTACAGCTGAACTGTTGGAGCTAGAGTCTTGGGCAAATCATTTTTTTTACTTTTTACTTATATTTGTCATTCTTTTCTCAGGTAACTGTCGTCGAACATCCCATCTCAATAACGTCTACAGGATTGAGCCTCCCCTAGAACGATTACTTCTCTTCCAAGGTAATATCAGCTGACCCCAATTTACATAGAGATTAGTTCAGTGCACACATTTTTCTCCCCTTTTCTCAGTACATGCTACTACCTCAAGCCACACAGCAACTTAATGGACAAGGTTGGTAGAACGTCAGATGTGCTGAGCACCTAGCCATCACTTACTTGTGATTTTCTGTCAGGGTTGACACAAACGGCCATCTGTGGGCTCAGGCGTGACTGATTATGACACTCAAAGAAACCAAAATTTAACCAATATGCCAAGGGTACTGTGCTGTTTCCCAGGAATTTAAGAACAGGTAAATACCTCACAATCACTCTAGGCCTCCTGACGGAACTCTGCTCTGATACCCAATCACAACCAGGGTAAGACGCAGGAAACCACGCCAATCTAGGAAACCCTGGTGAGCACGCTCAAATTCTGTGGTGTTTCATATAAGGAAAACACTTGATATATTTTAAATCTCTATTTTACTTTCATGGTGATTATTTTATGTGTAATCAACACTCAGATTTATTTCTGAAGAATTAAAACTTTTAAGGCTTAAGGATTCACAGAATCTAATTTTAACTCTTGTTTGGTGTAATGACGTATTTTGTTCATATTTCCAAGCTTCAAGTTGTTAATTCTAAGAAAGCATGAACGGAAGGGGGGGGGGGTTAAATGATGTAAGACATTTAAAGAAGATGGGATCTTATGTTAAAAATTAAGTATCTGGCACTCGAATTTTGATTAATAGTATCCGTGGGTAATGGGCAAAAAACATTTCTGCATAATAAATGAAAAGAAAAGAAAAATTGACAAACTGATTTTCTTAGTTGTTCTCTTGCTGTGTGAATGCATTTGTATTACATTTTTTAGCATAGCGTTCGGCCTTTTCGATATTTCCTTTATCTTTTTTAGCACCAAAATAATTCTCAACTACGCTTCTACTTATTATTAGCTTTTCATTTACAAGTCTAGACTTACTTTTCTGTGAATACCATTTCATATTTTCATTTTGTTTTTTCCCTTCTTTCTTTTTTAAGTATTCTTTTTTCTTTCTCATGATTTCCTTAATCTGTAGCTCAGTTCTTTCTACCCATGTTGATATAATCTCGTTTGGAATTCACATTATGCTGTCATAATTGTCTCGTCTTGTCTCGTTTTTGTCCAATGATTGTCTTTTTGTGTGTACCGTTTGTGCTTTGTGTCACTTTGTAGCAAATAACATCCTGCTACATGGGGTTTACTCCTTATACTTTACATATATATATATATATATACATATATATATGCATGTATATATATATATGTATATATGTATCTATGTATATATGTATATATGTACATATATATATATACATATATACATATATATATGCGGAGCTCACTGCGCATGCGTAGTTTGAGCACTCTGACAGGATCCCACAATAACTTCTTAAGCTGTGCTTGCTCCGGCAACATGGCCTGAGAGTTATGTCTCAGAAACTCTGTGCTGCACTGATGAACCCACAAAGGGCGAAACAGTACTGTCTGTAGCTTGAGTACATATATATATATACATATATATATATGGTAAACTTGAGGAATAACTATTTTTCTTGAGCAATTAAATTTTTCACTTATTTATCGACTATCAGGCTAAAACGAGATGATTGTACTTTTGATTTTGTGGAAGTCACCCATCACACTCATCACACAGTCACTCATCAGTTTCTTCACGATTGTTGCCGGAAATGACCAGTACCTTTACATTTAAACTCAACCGACTGGCATATTGAAGACAGCCTTTTGTTTTTCTTTTGTTATGTTACACAAGGTTGAAGGTTGTCGATTAAGATTTTTGCTTAATCGCCACGTGACCATCATCGACTTCCTCAATACGTTCAGACACTTGTCGGGGAAGTGGGAGGGATTACGTAGTCATCAAAAGTAAGAAGTAGTGTTTTTTGCTGCAAGCTTCCATACCAGACCCAAGTGAAAAAAGGTTAACCACCATCTGCTTACGATCGTGATTCATGTGATTAAGTTATATAAGCATACAAGCGTTATTTTGGCGTTCCCAGTTTTGTTTTACAGACACTGCTAATAATGAGTAGAAAGTTTAGAAAGTAATATTTTAATGACCATCAGACACACCATGAAGCCTGTGAAGCGTTGTCGCACCAATTCCGAACTCAAGAGTTGCTAAGAAAATATATCAATAGGTGGATGCAACGCTCTGCTCTTAGTGGGACAACGATTTACATCCTTCATGGTGAACGCCCAAATAACGCCAATGCAAGTCACAAGAGGTTATCATCTTAATGGGCGACTTGAATGCAAAATTAGGATGTGGACAGGATAGTGATGTGGTAGGGAAACATGGACTAGAAATACAGAATGAAAGAAGAGAAAAATTTGTTTAGTGGTGAGCATTGAATGGGAAGCTTATAACAAATACATAGTTTGAAGAAGGTCCAAGCAGATTGTGGACATGGAGAAGTCCAGAAGGTGATATAAAGAACCAGGTTGACTATATCACAATAAATAAATGATTTGGGAATGCAGTTCAGCACAGCAAAACAAATCCTTGTGCTGACTGTGGGAGTGACCACCTGCCAGTGATATGTAAGATGAAGGTAAAGCAAAAGAAGTTAAGAAGGCAAACAACTGCACCAAAACCAAAAAAATTCTATGCTATGCAGCATTCATGGAAGATTCCAAAATAAGGGAATAATTTAATGTGGCTGTCAAAAACCACTTTGAGGCTCTGGAAGATGAAGGTCAGGGATCAAGCTGGAATAATTTCAAAGAGTCAGTGGTAACAGCAACAAGAAAGTATTGCCAAAAAAAAGAAAGACAGTCAAAGAATAAATGGATAACAACAGAGATACTGGATTTGATAAAAGAGAGGCAGCAGACTCCTTATAGAGAAAGTTCAGAATATAAACCAATTGATCAGGAAATCAGGATCAAATGTAATCTGGTAATTGAAGAATGGTTAAATGCAACTTGTAAGGAAATTGAACAATGTAAACATAGAGATCCAACAGAGATGTCTAAGAAGATCAAAGAGATCAATGGTTACAAATCCTGTACATCATCTGGGTGTATACAATCTGAAGATGGGAGTGTTATAATGGAAAAGAAAAAGTGCTGGAACGATGGAGTGAGTATATCAGTGAACTGTTCCAAGATGACAGAGAAGAGAAACCCTCATTACAAAATAATATGGATGGGCCTACTATTCTAAGATCAGAAATGGAGGCAGCACTTAGCAAAACGAAGAGGAGCACAGCTGAAGGACCTGATGAGATTGTTACAAAAATGTTAACATCATTAGATGACCTTAGAAGTGAAAGGTTGACAGAGCTGATAAACGAAGTGTATAATAGTGATGAAATATCAGAAGATCTTAGTAAGTCATTGCTTTGCGCAGAAAACAGAATGTAAGTTGCATTGAGCCATTAGCCTTATGAGTCATGTAGTCAAATTGATTTTGAAGATCATCATGCAGATGGTCCGCGGAAAAATCAGATAAGAGATAGGTAATGAACAGTGTGGATTCATGGAGGATACTGGTATCAGAAATTCTTCCTTTATGGTACGGATGCTGTTAGAAAGAGATCTGTATGTTTGTTTTAAATATTACACCAAGGCATTTTATAGGGTGCAGTATGAAAAGCTATTTAATGATCTTGAGGGTTTATAAATAGATGGGAAGAATTTACGCTTAAAACATAATCTATACTTGGATCAAACTGCTTGTATGAGAGTGGATGATGAGATGAGTGATTACATCAAGATTAAAAGAGGAGTAAGATAGGGTGTGTTATCATCTGATTTATTCAACCTTCATGGTGAAAAGATTTTTAAAGGCATGGAAGACTTGAAAGTTTTTTTCTGCAGGATGTCATAAATTTCAACAAAATTCGATGTACAAATGACTCAACACTGGTTGCAGGCTCAGAACAAGGTTTACAAAGGCTACTAGATAAAATAGTTGACCAAAGTAGAAGAAATAAATTGCACGAAAACAGTATGCGTGGTGATAGGTAAGAGCAAAAGCCCCAGGTACAAGTTGTATATTGGAAATGACCCCATACAGCAAGTTGACAAGTTCAATTACTTAGGTAGCTATATAACAGAGAATGAAAAGTGTGAGCTGGAAATTAAGAGAAGGATAGAGATTGCAAAAGGTACTTTTGAAAGATTACGGAAGATCTTGAAACACCGCAAAATGTCAATGGCTACAAAAAATAGGATACTGGAAGGTTATGTAACATCTACTCTGTTATATGGTTGTGAAATCTGCACAATATCACCATCAATGCAAAAGAGTTTAGAAGCTGTTGAAATATGGTTCTCCAGGAGGAGGAGGAGGAGAATATCATGAGTAGACCATCAAACAAATGAGGCAGTTTGGGGAAAAGCTGGAGCAGAAAGGTGTCTAATAAAAACTATCCGTGAAAGGCAGATGAGGTTTATCGGACATATCATGGGAAAGGAAGGACTAGAAAATCTTACCCCTACAGGTCGAATTAAAGGTAAAAGAAGCAGAGGAAGACAAAGATTAGCATGCATGGGAAGTCTCAAGTGGCATATAAAAGAGTGTATATCAGCAAGTGAAAGTTAAAAGGTAAAAGCTGAATATCCGCTACATATGATGAGAGATAGGAATTTCTGGAGAACCATGTTCCCCAACGTCTGGAATGGATATGGTACCTATATATATATATATATATATATATGGTACATATCATGAGAAAGGAAGGACTAGAAAGTCTTACCCTTACAGGTCGTATTGAAGGCAAAAGAGGCAGAGAAAGACAAAGATTAACATACGTGGGAAGTCTCTAGTGCCACATTAAAAAGTGTATATCAGCAAATGAGAAAGACAAGGTAAAAGCTGTTCAAAATCGACGAAGTTGATATACATTGGAGTTTCCCATTCGTTGGATTGCTCAACGATGTTCTGTAACTTGCCTGTTCCTTCCTCAGTCTACTGTCTACACTATTCTTAATCTTGGTGACTAGGATCCGTCCCAGTATTTTCCTGACCACAGGGAGCAGAGTAATGCCACACCAGTTCTTACAGTTCTTCAGATCTTCTTCCTTTGGCAGTTTGAATATGAGGCCTCGCCTCTATCTTCTTGGTGTCCTCTCCTGTCTCCAGACTTCATCTAAGACCTGTTTCACCTTCCTTACTGTGACATCTATGTCTGGTTTCAATAGCTCCGCCTGTATGAGATCTCTCCCAGCCGGTTTGTCATTCTTCAGCTTTTTTATGGCGTTTTGGACTTCTGCAAGTGTGGGTGGGTCTGTCCTGATGTCAGCCATTTCATATTTTCCCAGTAAAATGGAAACCGAAATTAAACATTAAGCGATAAGGTTAGAATATCAAAGTATAAAAAAGGGAGTTTGACAAGGGTTATACACCAAACTGAGCAGAAGAATTTTTATAACAAATAAAATACAACACACTAATTTCCTCATTTCTAAACTAAAGTATCTCAAAAGATAAAAGGAGGTCCTTTGAACCTGAATTACTGAAGGCAAAACAGAATGATAAATGATAAAAAAATTTCTTTCTTGAACCACATAGAACTAATAAACCAGATTATTGTAAGAGAGACAAATCAAGGCTTGACTGCTTGTACTAAATCTTATAAAATTAATTTAAAAACAATAAAGACCCATTAGTTCAACTACAAAACACTCGAAAAGCTATTAAATATTTTATCAAAAATATATTAGAATCCATTAAAGGTATTAAATCTAATGAAACACTAAGGATTCCATTTAAGATAAGTTCACCGGCTGACGCCTTTTTTAGGTGGTTACGCCCGCCTTTTTGAAATTTTTTCCTCTCTTCGATCGCCTTTTCAAGACAGATTCTGTCGTTTTGCAATCATTCTCTGGTTTAGCTCTTGAGTAACAGTTTTTATCCCCTTTCTCTTTACCATATACTTTCCCTTGATTCTTTTCAACTTCGGTTTTTGAGTCAATCCACATTCCCCTTTCAAATCTCTTTCTAGAATGCTTACAGCCTTTTTCAATCTCTTTATTTCTTCCTCTATTCTTCTTTTCCACCTGGGTTCATTTCTAGTTTTATTATAATCTCTCTCCTTTAGTACTATTTGCTCTGCGACCCACACAGATGCAGCTCTTATTCAGTTGTTCATTGTTTCCTTTATTAGTTTTTGATTTAATGGTTTTATTGTCTACTTTCTTGAACATAAGGCTATTGCTTCTTTTCCCTTCAACCATGATCATCTTAATCTCTTCAATAGTCTGTCTATGTTCTTCATAGTCATCACTTTCAACCACATCAGGCACACCTGCAGTTTCTTGTTCTCTTGCTTCATCATTTTCCATAGCCTATTCCTCATCTTTTCTCATCTCATTTTCACGAATATTGGCTTCCTAGTGCCACAAAATCGTTCCGTGACTCATTGCATTCGGGAAATGCAGGTTAAGTGTGACACTGATGCGCACTGCCATGAAACAGTGCAATGGTCACAAATCAGCCGTTGAATTTTAATGCAGAGTCTGCACCAAAATTGCTGTTTCAAATTATTCTTAAATCAACAGTGACATTATTTAAATGGAGACTTGCTGATTACAGTGATTAACACAGAAACATAGCTCTGTATGTTGCTGACAGCAAGTATCTTGAAGTTGTCGCGAGCAACTTGAATTCTCAAATAGCATGATGTAAAGAGAACTTGTGCATGCAAAGTATAATGTTTTAATCTCCATTATACCCTTAATTAAAGCTTGAAAATTTTGTGCTCATTTTATAGATCAGTTTTTCCACCTTGTTGACTGGTGAAAACGACAGCTCTTGCTTTGGTTGTTACACAACAGCGTACTATCTGTGCTTTTAAATAGAACAACAATGTTTGGGGGGATTTCTCTGCTTGTTAATATAATTAGACCGATTCATCAAACGCCTACGCGTAACACCTGTAAATTGAGATTTGAAAGCGAGGGAAACGAGTTGCACCTCGGTTGTTCATTGTGTAGTTTTACAAGTTTTAGCCAACATCGATCTCGCGTGTAGTGTGGTGGATAACGATGGCAAAACGGAAAAGTTCTATTACAACTGATTTGGATAGTGAATTTCCTTGTATCAAATCGACAGGAAAAGGTCGTGTCCGACGTATTACGTGTCACTTAGATTTCGGTGAAACAACATGCCCGAAAGGATATACAACGTCATCTCGGTTTCGAACGACACAAGTAAGCTGAAAGAGCATCTGCCGGTTCTATGTCAATGAATACATTCTTCGTGAAGAGAGAACTCTGTGATAAGGGTAAAATGTTTGCTGCCTGCCGCTAAAGGTACCTTTGCTTACCACACTGTTAGTCATAATCAATCACTGGGATCAACGGATTGTACCAGCATAGTTATACAAAAACTTTTTGAGCCAAAGTACACGGGTCCAAGAACCAAGGCAGAGAGAATAATCACCCAGGTTTTCTCTCCTTTCCTAAAGTAGACACTTCGGGATGACTTGCATGAAACCAATTTCGTTTCAGTCTGTTTTGACGCATCAAATCATGGAAGGCAAAAGATAGTACCAATATTAGTTCGGTATTCTAAACCCCGTGACTCAGTGTGCATGCAGATATTAGAAAAAAGAAAAACCAGAAGAGACATCTGATATCTTACACGACTACATTCTGCAAAGTATCAAAGATGTTGGCAATTCTAGCAAAATCATGGTCATTAGCTCGGACAACACAAACACAAACTTCGTTGGCTTGGAAAGGAAAGGGAAGAAAAGCGTTTATCACAAACTTTGTAATTCATTGGATAGAAACCTCATTGGAGTTGGTTGTACAGCACACATCATTCACAATTGCATTAAACCGGCAGTTGATTGTCTCCCTGTAGACATCGAGACCGATCTTATCAAAGTGTATATCACTATACAGTACATGTTGAAAGCTTGAAACAGGTTTGTGAGGAAGCTGATGTAGACTACCGTAAGATCCTCGGCTTCAGCAACACCAGATGGCTGGCGGTACTGCCAGGCATCGAACGAATCTTAAAGCTGTTTAATCCTCTAAAAGTATATTTCAAGATCATTTAAAAGTGCCCAATTGTTTTGGAAAGGTTTTTCGGTGACCCACTTGCGGGAGCTTGGCTTTTTTTCATCCATGCCCAGGCGGCATATTTTTAGTCTGCTATTCTGCGAATCGAGAGTGAAACTACTATTGCTGTTCAATCTACGATAGACCTAGATGAAGTCCGGCGAGGTTTGACAAACAAGAGAGAGGAGCGTTTCATACCAACCACTGTAACAACTCGATTAAAATCGGTATCTGAGGGGCAAGCAAATGTCTTCAAACCTACCTGTGTTAAGCTCTGCACCATCTGCTAGGAGTACCTGCAACCATACTTTGAACTGCACTACTAACATTTGACTGAACGTGATTGAGTGCTTCTCAGAAAAGTTCCCGAGTAGAATTCAGTTCAAAAAAGTTCAGTTTGTATCGAGACAATGTGTCCCAGACAAGGAATAGATGAAAATTCCTTATTCGACAGTGTTTGCAATTTACGTTCATTCCTTTCGGAAGAGAAAATCTCATCTTGGGAAAAAGAAAAGTTATCTTCTGACTTGCGCTGGGTAGAGATATTTAAGACCTTTGTACAAACTGAAATTAGATATTCATATCTTTCATCTGTTGTTCAATTTGTCCTATGTTTACCAGGGACCAATGCTCCTTGTGAGCGAGTATTCTCGCAAGTGAATTGTGTTTATACAATTATAAAACTCAGTTGAAGGTTGAAACTCTTAAGTGGCTTCTCATGGTCAATTTCAACTTCCCTTGTACACTTGTACTCAATTTCACGACTTTCTCCTTCGAAAGCCACATTTGCTGGAAATGATTCAAAGCAGTGATAAATACTAGCTGGATACTCCGAGTCGGATACTCCGGAACCGTGAGTACAATACATCTATTTTCCTCGTTAATTGCTCAGCGCTAGACTTCCATGCTCAGAACATTGTTTTGAACTCTCTTCCATCATTCAAAAACCTGCTTGATATCATAGTACTAATAAAACACAATGTGAATTACGACCGTGCCAATTTTCATTTAACATTAATTTCGTATCACTCGGACGAACGCTTCCAACCTCCTGAACTACCCTTATTGTGACAAAAATTATCAGCCGCCTTTTTCGTTTCAAATTTATGGTCACCTTAATTTAAGAAGTACTAATATAATAAATTGACAGGTAATGAAGGCTTTGATTACACTGGTCTGCATTTAAAAATTTGTTTTTCAAAGATCGAAGGTTTTTCAACTGATTTGTGTATTTTTTTGTGCGCTGAATCCAAAAATACCATCTATTTTCTTTGATCAGATCAAGTTTTTAAGAAATGATTAGTGCATCTTTTGACCATTAAATCCTTCTCAGTAACATATAACAGATAACACTTGATGATAAAAATCTACCAAAGAAGGAAGATTTTTAAAGCATATTTAAAAATGAACATATTGCAAATGAAGATTATAATCATGCTAAAAAGGTTGGCATAATTTTTAATTTCCTTTCGTTTTCAAATTTTGATTTTTAATCGATTGGTAAATACCATAATCTCTATCTCAAATCAGGTATACTTTTGCTTACTGATGTGCCTAAACCTTTTTTTAAAAAGTGTATATGTAGTATTATAAATTTGACCGTTGTCATTACTTGACATCATTTGGCCTATCTTGATATGCTATGATGAAGATGACTAATACGAAACTAGAGATGATGACTGATATTGATATGTTCCAGTTCATCGAGAAGAGTTTTGAATTTTGAGGGTATCGCTCTCATGCTCACTTGAAGTAAGTCAGCTAAATGGCTGTCTGTGCGTAGATAATTTCCATCATTGGCTGAGAAGTTTCTCATCATTTAGTCTGATACTGTGCATAATTGCTGACATGAACCTACAGTAGCGTATTTATGTATAAACTGAGCGGCTTCCATTCATTTCCCTGGTGTATTGTTCGTATATCCTTTTCTTCTTCCAGGACTGCTTCTCCTACGATGGGTTGCATTTTTTTGAATTCTCCTCGTTTCACACTCTCCTTTGTTGCCGCTGTAATGCCTGCTGCTTTCACCATGGTTTCATGGTTTCATTGGCTTCCTCGCTTTTTTTTTTAGTTTTTAACGTCATTTTTCCCCAGTAACTGGAGCTCAGACGGTGCCATTCAGAGGGACTTTTCATTTGGCAGTGAGGAATTCCTTAGCCGGATGCCCTTTCTGATGCCAATCAATGGCTTTTTTTCTTTACAAAGTTCCAAATTCTCCTCGACAGCTCGGGGAATCAAACCCGGAACTCTTGGTTACTGTGCAGTTGCGCTAACCATTAAGCCATCGTTAATTTATAATTATACTTAATATCTCTTTAATAGTTATTAGAATTAAAAATGTTCCATAATAGGCCTGATATATGACCTAATAATGGTGTTGTTCACAAAATACAGGTGTATAGTTTTCAGATTATGTGTAGCAATACACACTGCCTCTTTCATACTTACAATAAAGTCGACCAAATGAGTCATGAAGTGATGAGTGCAGGTGACCACAGGTTAGAGAACCAAATCATGTCTCTGAAATTTGTGTTAAATATCTGTTACCAGGACAAGTTAAACCGATTTCCTTGTTATACTCGTCAAGAATATCTTTAATAAATAATTAGTAATTCAACGTGAATTTTATATGTTAAATACTAATAAATAATTGTACTTTTTAATATCTAATCATTGACGTTTAGGTAGAATTATTTTATGAAATTAATTGTATTATATTTAAGTAATTCAAACAAATTTTAGGATCCATTATATTATGTAGTGTATATAATTTTTATGTAAAAGATATCGTATCATGGTCATTCTGGTACCAATAATTACAAAGCACATGATGATGTAATTTAATATCTTGATCTTAAATAACTTTTTCTTTACAAAGAGCAAAAAGAAAAATCAATATAAAGCAATAAAAAGCAAAAGTCCAGCACTACCAATTAGATTTTCATCTGCAAAGGTCATTTGACTGGCTTCTGGTGATATTCATGTAGTAAAATCACATAGGTTTTCTACCGTTACATCACACACTTGATTTGTTTGTTCATGCTGGAATATTCCGATGGGTGGGTGAAAAACACCATTTATTTAGCATTTGAGTTATTTATATAATTCATAAATCTCCTGATGGTAAAAACTACTAATTCATCCCTGCCTCCATTATCATGATCAAAGAATGTATTTCTTCTTTCATATGTATCACTATATGAGTTCTATTTATAGACAATAAAAACATTAAAAATATCTTATTGTGGTAAACCTTAGCTATTAGTGTCAGATATCATTCGTTGCCTACCATTAACTTCGAGATAATACTTTTTGTTACATCTATTTCATTTTGGTTTTTTTGTTTTATTTCATTTTGTTTTATGCGAGTGGAAACATGTATTGTAGGTAGCGTGACAGGAAAGGAACGTGAATTGGCTGATGCCACGAAAAGGAGGAAGATCGATGTAATGTGCGTACAAGAGACTAAATGGAAGGGTGACAGATCAAGAGAGATTGGTGAAGGATTCAAGCTGATTCACTATGGGGTTGAAAAACGGAAGAATGGAGTAGGAATAAGTGTAAGCGAAGATATCAAAGCTAATGTAATAGAGGTAAAAAGAGTAAGTGGTAGACTAATATGTGTAAAGACTGCCACAGAAGAAGGAATGGTCAGCGTGGTGAGCGCATATGCTCCACAAATGGGTTGCACGGATAATGAGAAAGAGGCCTTCTTGACGGAACTGGCGGATGTTGTGAGAGGCATTCCGAGTACAGAGAGAGTCATAATTGGAGCAGACCTCAATGGTCATGTGGGAAGAGATGAAACAGGTTTCAAAAGATACTACGGTGGACTGGGCTATGGGGTCCAGAACGCAGAAGGAAGGAAGATTTTGGAAACGGCAGTCACTTGATCTTTTCATTGCCAACACAGCGTTCCAGAGGAAAGACGAACACAAGATAACCTATAGTAGTGGAGGGAACAGCAGCCAGATTGACTACCTCGTAGTCAGATGTAGAAATAGAAAGGAGGTTAGTGATTGTAAAGTGATACTTGGAGAGCCCGTAGTGGGTCAACACCGCCTAGTAGTATTGGACTTGAAGGTTCGTAGGAAGAAGAAGAAGCAAGTACGTAGCACAGGGAAATTGAAGTTATGGAAGTTGAAGGATGTAGCATATGCTGAAACATTCAAATCGTCCGTGCTACAGAGAAGGGAACAAGAAATAGAAAGGAGCAGCGGAGAGGAGGAATGGAGGAAGATGAAATCTATTCTCATCCAGGAGGCCACTATAGTATGTGGAAGGAAAAAGAAAATGAAACCAACAGAGCGAGATGCGTGGTGGTGGACAGAGCCACTGCAGATTGCTATTATAGAAAAGAAGGAGGCATGTAAAACATTGAGATGAACCCAGACAGCTGACCCTGCTCACGCCAACAAAACACGCAAGAGAGAAGCAAAGAGGGCTGTTGTGTGAGCAAAAGCTGAGAGTTGTAGAGACTGGTATGGGGATTTGGAAACCGCTGAGGGACAGAAGAAAGTGTTCAGGGTTGTTAGAGGACGGAATAGAGCAAAAGGAGACCTAGGTGACGTTAGTCTAATCAAGGACAAGGATGGCAAGACACTGTCTGATGAATCTGATATCAAAGGGAGATGGAAGGAATATTTCCATGGTCTTCTAAACACGGAAAACGACAGGGAAGAGTTGGAAGAGGTGCACACTGTGGAAGGTCCAGAACCGAAGTTCACTACAGAGGAAGTAAGGGATGCCATGAGAAAGATGAAAACAGGAACAACTGCAGGCCCAAGTGAAGTTACAATTGAAATGTTTAAAGCCCTTGGTAAGGAAGGGGTAGAATGGCTGACAGAGCTGTTCAACCTGCTTCAGAAGGAAGACAGCATCCCTGAGGACTGGCGTCAGAGTTGGCTCATACCAATATACAAACAGAAGGGTGACATCATGGAATGTAACAACTACAGAGGAATAAAACTGTTGGAACACGCAATGATGATGTATGAGAGAGTTATTGACCAGAGACTGAGAAGTAAAGTAGCAATAGATCAGATGCAGTTTGGGTTTATGCCAGGAAAAGGGACAACAGATGCCATCTTTATCATGAGAGAAAAGCTGGAGAAAGCGTTAGAAGGTAACGAAACAACCTATCTCTGCTTTGTTGACCTGGAAAAGGCATACGATAGAGTACCGAGAGAAGTAGTATATTGGTGTTTAAGGAAGAGAGGAGTAACGGAGAAGATGATACGCACAGTCCAAAGCCTCTACCATAACTGCACTACACCCGTAGAATGCCCTGGCGAACGCATAGACCCATTTGAGATAGGAGTTGGGCTCCTCCAAGGTTCAGCCTTAATCCCTTTTCTATTTGCAATGGTAATGGATACTGTCAGTGCAGCGGCAAGAACTGGCATCCCTGTAGAAATCCTCTACGCTGATGATCTCGCTATTACAGCCAAGAGCAAGGAAGAGCTGGACCGAAGGGTTCAACTGTGGATGGAAGAACTGGAAAAGAAGGGACTGAAAGTCAACAGCAAGAAGACGGAAGTAATGCTGGCAAGCAAAGCAAGACAAGTTGTGTGCATTAAAGACACAAACAAAGAATGTGGAAATCATCCAAGTGGGAGGATTTGGCTACCCTGGCTCAGTTATATCCGAGCAGGGTGGATGTCGAGAAGAAATAGATGCCAGGATTAGCAGAGCATGGAGAAAGTGGAGAGACATTAGCGGGGTAGTTTATGATGCCTCTGAAGTTGAAGACCAAGATCTACACAGCAGTCATTCGATCTGTGTTACTGTATGAATTAGAAACAGCGGCATTAAGAAAGGCAGAGGTACGGGCCCTTGAGGTGACAGAGATGAAAATGTTGAGGTGGATATGTGGTATATCACTTCTGGAACACCGGACCAACGACGACATTCGAAGGTTTGTCGGTGTGCCAAACATATCCAGGAAGACCAAAGAAGCAAGGTTAAAGTGGTATGGGTATGCAATGAGGAGGAATCAGGAGAATCCAATAAAACAAGCATGGCAGGAGGCAGGTCAGAGGAAAAGGAGCAGAGGCAGGCAGAAGCTGAGATGGAGAGATGTTGTAAGGGAGGATATGAGGCAAGTTGGAGCAAATCCGGAGGACTATAAGGAACGCAGAAAGTGGCGCAGACTGTGTCGAGCGGCCGACCCGTCCTGGCGATGGAACAAGACCGCAAGAAGAAGAAGGAGAAAAAGATTTCATTTGGTTTAAATTGTGGGCTGATTTACTTCTGTCGTTTGCTCAACATTACTTTGTGTTAATGCTTGGTTATATATTTTAGATAATCTCAATTTTGAAATTCTAGAAATAAGTTCTAAAGAATTATCTCTATCCATTTTATAAATAATGCTTGCATAATTTGTATAGTACTCCATAGCTGTGTTTCTGCAAATTTTTCATAAATACATGTATTTAAATAACTTTTAGTCACAGCACTGCTATGAAATTTTGGTGCAGCTTGCCAACTAAATAAACCATTATTATCCATATTAATACCACCAAGAAGTTATCCTCCAATGTCTCTGTCAAGGTATTTATTATGATCAAACCTAAGAGTCATAACATCGTTATAAAGAATTGGAATTTTAACACTTGAACTATTTTTACTCTCAACATTCCACGTGTTAAATTTTACTGAAATAACATCAATATTTGTAACTTTTCTTCTATGTAGTCCAACATCAACTGTCATGTCTCTATTACTAGTTTAGAAGGTTTAAAATTAGTTTTGGATAATTGTTTCATTAAAAACAGTGTCTTTAATATCAAACACTTTAATAACATTATCATACCTTTTATCTATACTCCTTTGTTGAATATAATAAAGACAAAAATAACACTAAATCTAAATCTTGATATTGACTACTATTAGAAACATAGTTAACATGTAATTTATCAGACAATTTAACAATATCATACATACTGTCCCAAATTCAAATGTCTGAAAATAGGGAGACTTAACAAAATACAACTGGGGGTTTGCTCTGCAGATTTCACTCTGACATATATAGTGATTATATAATCAATAATAATATTAATTGATAATATAATTCACAATTTTGTTTGATATTTTGATCTTCGCGGCATTATGTTTGATACGCAAGTTGAAACACCAATGACCAAAATGCGAAGCTAAAAATTATATCACCACAAACTGGGCCCGTCACTCTTGATGGAGAACGAGGAACGGGGAACGTGGAACGAGGCTAGATAAAGCAAGATAGATAATACGCGATATATAACTAAACAAATCTATAACTTTATAACTTTAATCTATAACTATAACTAAGGAATCTGGAGATTTCTTTGAGAATCGGGAGATTTCAATGAGAATAGGGAGATTCGGAGTTGAATTCCAAAATCGGGAGACTTGGACCATATGATATGATACATGATATGATAAGTTGGTTGTGAACCAAAGCTATCAAAATAAAGACTTATATCAGAATTAATTAACAAAACAGCTCAGTGCTTTCCTGGTTTGTTACTTTCATCATAATAACATTGAATAGATTTAAATTACCAGTAATTTTTTTAATCTTAAAGGTTATGATTGTCATTTAATTATTCAAAATATTGGTGAATTAGCTAATAAAATAGAAATCAAATATCAATGAAATACCTTTTTATATGGAAAAATANACCTTTTATCTATACTCCTTTGTTGAATATAATAAAGACAAAAATAACACTAAATCTAAATCTTGATATTGACTACTATTAGAAACATAGTTAACATGTAATTTATCAGACAATTTAACAATATCATACATACTGTCCCAAATTCAAATGTCTGAAAATAGGGAGACTTAACAAAATACAACTGGGGGTTTGCTCTGCAGATTTCACTCTGACATATATAGTGATTATATAATCAATAATAATATTAATTGATAATATAATTCACAATTTTGTTTGATATTTTGATCTTCGCGGCATTATGTTTGATACGCAAGTTGAAACACCAATGACCAAAATGCGAAGCTAAAAATTATATCACCACAAACTGGGCCCGTCACTCTTGATGGAGAACGAGGAACGGGGAACGTGGAACGAGGCTAGATAAAGCAAGATAGATAATACGCGATATATAACTAAACAAATCCATAACTTTATAACTTTAATCTATAACTATAACTAAGGAATCTGGAGATTTCTTTGAGAATCGGGAGATTTCAATGAGAATAGGGAGATTCGGAGTTGAATTCCAAAATCGGGAGACTTGGACCATATGATATGATACATGATATGATAAGTTGGTTGTGAACCAAAGCTATCAAAATAAAGACTTATATCAGAATTAATTAACAAAACAGCTCAGTGCTTTCCTGGTTTGTTACTTTCATCATAATAACATTGAATAGATTTAAATTACCAGTAATTTTTTTAATCTTAAAGGTTATGATTGTCATTTAATTATTCAAAATATTGGTGAATTAGCTAATAAAATAGAAATCAAATATCAATGAAATACCTTTTTATATGGAAAAATATTTACGTTTCATGTTAAGAAAAAAAAAAGATATTCCTTAATAGTTTTCAGTTTATGAGTTCGACTCTAAAAAACTAGTTTATAATCTGTTAAAAGAAGATTTTCAGTATATATCAAACGTTTTTGAAAATGAACAACTGAATTTGTTGATGAGAAAGGGTTGGTGTGTCCTTAGTACTCTTTTGATTACATTTAATTCATTTAATAAATTTAATGAAACTGTATTTCTAAATAAAGAAGAATTTTATAATGTATTATGTGATGAAGATAAAAGTGATTAGGATTGTAGTAAACCTAAATCGTGATTTTATTTAACTAAAACATTGCTAGTGATTAAACTAAAAAAACGTTTGAGAAACGAACAAGATGGCGAATGCCAAGTCAAAACCGCTGACCAAAGTAAAACAGGCTCGGTACAGGGAACCCAGTTCCTAATAAATGTTTATATCAAGGATTATCAACACGCTCAAGATATATGGAATACTTTTCAATTACAAGATCTAGATGAATACTATGATTCATACCTTAAATCAAACACTCTTCTACTTCCTGATGTATTTAAAAACTTCAGAAAAACATGTATGCAGTATTACATATTAGATCCTTGTCATTATTTCACTTGTTCTGGTTTTTCATGGGATGCAGTGCTTAAGATGACTAATATTTAATTAGAGCTCATGATTAATTTTGATATGTATCGATTAACTAAAATTGCTTTTTACGGGGTGGTCTTTCGTATATTTCGACTGTGCTGACATCACAAAAAAGGAAGTAGAGAAAGCGATAAAATCAATGAAGCATGCCAAAGCTGTTGGTCCTGATAACATCGCAGTAGAGATGCTAAATGCATTGGATGATTTTGGTATAGAGAAGGTTACGGAAATAGATAACAACATCTATCATTCTGGTGAGATGCCATCAGAATTCATGAAATCTGTGTTTATTGCAATGCCGAAAAAGCCAGAAGCTACTGAATGCGAAATCCATAGAACTATCAGTTTGATGAGTCACGTAACTAAAACGATCCTGCATGTTTTAATATGTAGATTAAGGACATCCATCAGGCCTAACATATCCATAACCCAGTGTGGATATGTGAAAGACAAGGGAGCAAGCAATGCAGTCTTTATGTTACGTGTACTAGAGAAGACATTGGCCAAATAGCAAAATCTTTATGTATCTTTTATTGACTATACAAACGCCTTTGGCAAAGTCAGACACGAGAATCTAATGGACATGTTAGAGCAACTTGATGTGAAGAGAAAAGATCTAAGGTTATAAAGAAATTTATACTGGGATCAATCTGGAAAAGTTAGAATTGACGGAGAGGCTGGAGAGTGGAAGAAGATTCAAAGAGGAGTGAAACAAGGCTGCGTGATGTCACCGCATCTGTTTAATCTATATAGTGAGAACGTCTTTGGACAACTTGATGATGGGATTAGTGTTGTCATTGGTGGTATAGTTGCTAAAAACCTTCGATATGCAGACAACACTGTTTTAATTGCAACATCAGAAAATGAGATTCAGAGAGATCACTAGACATTGTTGTTAGAGAAAGTGAACGACAGAGTTTAAGTCTAAATGCGAAGAAAACAATGAGTGTGGTGATTACAAAGGAACCGGTTATACCAGTCTGCAGCATTGCTAATAATGGTGAAGTCATAGAACAAGTAGATAAATTTTGCTATCTAGGATCTTATATTATATCAAATGGCCGATCGACGCATTCACCAAGTTGGACAATGTGTTGAAAAGTAAGAAAGTTTCATGGATCACAGGGTATAGGATTTTGAAATCACATGTATGGTCAGTTATGTTATATGTTTGCTAATCATGGTCTTTGTTATCGTGTTCAGAACGCAAGTTGAGAAACGTAGAAACATGGTGCATTCGTCGTATGATGGATATAGTGTGGTCAGATCGGATTTCTGATGAGGAAGTGTGGCGGAGGGCGTCTGTTTATGATACTAAACCTGATCTCTTACAGACAATAATAACTAGACAGTTAAAATTCATAGGACATTTTGAGAAGTGGTAGTTTAGAAAACACTATTTTAGCTGAGGACTGTAAAGGGAATAAAACACGAAGAAGTACTTGATATTCATTAATGGATAACTTGAAGCAGTGGCTGAAGAAGCAGAGAATTTTTCATCAACATAACATGGGTGATTGGAGACTGTGGAGAGCCATGATCGCTGACGCTGCTCTGCAGCATAGCACCCTATGATGATGATAATTTCGTATATAGTCAATCGATATAGTAAAGCAAATGACAAATTCATGAAAGAATATGAGAAGACTCCTTCAAAAGATTTCATATATTTAGATGCAAACAATTAATACGGTTTTGCTATGAGTGAATTTTTACCGGCATGAAATTTTAAATTGAAGACTGAAAAACAGATTGAGAAGATAGATTTAGCTAAATATGATAAAGATAGTAAAAAGAATTAATTCTAGACGTTGATTTGGAGTATCCAATAAAATTGATGATTTTCATAATAATTATCTTCTGGCACCTGAGAAAATTAAAATGACAGAAGATATGCTACATCTATATAGTAAAAAATAGCTGATAAATTTAATATATCAATTGGTCTTTTGTTCATAAATTGATTCCTACTTTGAATAAGAAAAAAGGCAGTATGTTCTACATTGTCAAGGACTTGAAATTTATCTAGGTCTTGGTTTGAAAGTCACAAAAGTTTATAGAGTACTAGAATTTAATCAATCTCTTTAAATAAAGCGATTTATTTATTTTAATACTGAATAGCGTAAAAATGCTAAAAATAGTCTTGAAAAAGGTTTTTTTCAAGCTGATGAATAATTTCGTTTCCGGTAAAACAATGAAGAAGCTTCGCAAAAGAGTTGACGTGAAAGTTGTCACTGCTAAAAATAAAATAAATATAACTTATTAGTAAACCAACTTCTATTATTAATAAAATTATTAATCTTAGTTTGATTGTTATACATCAGAACAAAGAAATACTAATCTTAAATAAGCCGATATATGTTGGTATATGTATTCTTGATCTTTGCAAAATGTTGACGTATGATTTTACATTAGAATTGTGTTAAAAACATATATTGATAACGCTAAATTTCTATATACAAATACTGATTCTCTTACATATGAAATAGAAACTAATGATGAATATCAAGATTTTTGAAATGATAAAGATTAATTTGACTTTTGTGAATATCCAAAAGAATTCAAATTTTGTAAGGATACTGATAAAAAATTCAAACATGAATAATAAGGATACTGATAAAAAATTCAAACATGAATTCATGGTATACCAAATACTGAATGTGGTAGATTAAGAAGTAAAATATTTATTTATATTAAAGGAGATAATAATGGTGAAAATACTAGTAAAGGTGTCAATTTCGTTTTGGTTTTAACGTCATTTTCCTTCAGTAAGGGGAGGTCTGACGGTACCCTTTCGAGGGACTTGGATCTGGCAGTGGGGAATTTCTTGGCCGGGTGCCCTTCCTGACGCCAACCAATGGCTTTTTCGTTTGTAAAGTTCCATTTTCTTTTCGCCCACTCGGGGAATCGAACCGGGAATCTCTTGGTTATGGTGCAACTGCACTAACCATTAAGCCATGGCTCTTTAAAAAAAATAAATAAATAAATATATTATTACAAATGAAATTAAATAAAATGGTTATTAAATGTTTCATTGGAAAATTAACAAATATATATTATATTTAAAAATGAAATTTATCAGGAGTGAAAAACCACCATCGTGGGAGTTATTAATATAATAAAGTTAGTTATGCTGTTTTGATGCCAAAACATATTTACACGAGAAAGCAATAGATTCTTATGCTTATACACATGACATTATAAAAGAAAATAAATTCATTACGAATCATTGTCTATAAATTGTTTTCAAATATATAAATTATAAATTATTTTTTTACAGAGATAAATTACAAAATGAAATTATAAATTATTTTCGAGAAAATAAATTATAAATTATTTTCAAAAAATTATCTTCATAAAATTACTCCCATCAAATTATTTTCGAGAAAATAAATTACAAATAATTTTCAAAAAAATGATAGATGAAATAATTATTAAATATATTTTTATTTACTTTGTTAATTACATAAAATATGCTTGCGTTACTGTGCTTTATTGATATAATTATCATCATGTTGAGGTTAATTAGATTGATTATTTTTCAGCCTGTATCAATTGTAATATAACATAGCATGGTATATCTGCTTTGGATATAAATATTTACTTCAATAATTATTATACCAATTAAATAAAAACAAGCAAAAAACTATGACTGAAAACGTTTTAAGTTAATTTTAACTTGAAATATAATAGGCAAGACACGAATTGGAATGATCACATCACATCACAGCTTGCCGATTTCTGCTCCTAGACAAGCTGACTTTTGNATCTTCATAAAATTACTTCCATCAAATTATTTTCGAGAAAATGATAGATGAAATAATTATTAAATATATTTTTATTTACTTTGTTAATTACATAAAATATGCTTGTGTTACTGTGCTTTATTGATATAATTATCATCATGTTGAGGTTAATTAGATTGATTATTTTTCAGCCTGTATCAATTGTAATATAACATAGCATGGTATATCTGCTTTGGATATAAATATTTACTTCAATAATTATTATACCAATTAAATAAAAACAAGCAAAAAACTATGACTGAAAACGTTTTAAGTTAATTTTAACTTGAAATATAATAGGCAAGACACGAATTGGAATGATCACATCACATCACAGCTTGCCGATTTCTGCTCCTAGACAAGCTGACTTTTGTATGTGTAAGGTAAAGAAAATATGAAATCATTCCTTTATTTAGGAAAGAATAGTAACTTACATAGCATGACATTCTTTTTATAGTTTATTTTATGAGAAGATCATCTTACTATAAAATCAAAGAAACCCTGTCATGTAAAACACAATGAATCTAATCCGCTTTAGTAAAAGCTCACTACAATTTCTTCTTTGAAAATGTGATTTATAATTAATAGCCATCCTATGATTGATGCCACTAAAGCATGCTTGTGTTACTGCACTTTATTGATATAATCATAATCATGTTGAGGTGAAATACATCAATTATTTTTCAGCCTGCATTATGATAAGGAAATAAAAAAGATAGTATGATAAAATTATTTTTGATACTTAGAAATTAAAATTTATTTTTAAAATTTATTTATTTATTTCTTCTCGTTTGACTTGTTCCATCAAGGGTCGTCGTAGTGAATGCACCCTCTCCATCTTGCCGTGTGCCACATCACTTGTCAGGCCTTTGCTGTCATATCATTCTTGATGTTGTCGGTTCACCTGCGCTTCGCTCTTCCCCTTTTCATTCTCCATGGCAGATTCGTTCTCATACATTTCTTTTCTATATACTCTTCATCTCTCCTTTCTACATGGCCATACCACCTCAGTCGTACCTCTTGCAACTTCTTGGAAGCTTCCCCGACACCAACACGTCTCCTTATTTCTTCATTTCTAAAACTGTCCAGTCTAGTCACACCAGATGCCCAGAGCAGCATTCACATCTCTGCTGCGTCGAACTGGCTTTCTTGACTTTGTCTTAGCTGTACTGTTTCCACCCCGTACAACATTGAAGGTCATACCACGGTCTGGTATACCTTGCCTTTAAGTTTCTTTGGTATGTGCTTGTTGCATAACATACCCGTTGCCTTCCTCCAGTTATTCCACCCAGCTGGAATCTGGTTCTTGACCTACTTCTTGCTTCCTTCGTCCCTCTGGATGATTAAGCCCAGACATTTGAACTCCTCACCTTTGGGCACGTCTACACCGTCGATCTTTATTGAATGTCGATCTACCTTCTTGTTCAAGCACAAATATTTTGTATTTGATCAGCTGATCTTCAACCCCCCACTTTCGAGTTGATCCCTTCACACTCCAGTTCTCGTTCAGCTTCATCCTTTCTTTCATTGACAAGCACTACATCGTCAGCAAACATCATGTTGTACGGGTAGTCCTTTCTTACCCTGTCAGTCAGCTGGTCCGTAACTATGGCAAAAAAGAATGGACTCAGTGGAGAGCCTTGGTGTACCGCGCTTTGACTTTGATTGATTCTTTCGTTCCTACAGCTCTGTGTACCAAGGTCTTAGCATCCACATAAATCTTTTGAATGGCCCTAACATACTTTTCGTTCACTCCTTTGCTCCTGAGACAGTACCACGGCTCTTCCCTTGACACTGCCATAGGCCTTTTCCAGGTCGACAAAGTTACAATGAAGCTCTTGTTGTCCTTCTCTACATTTCTCTGTCATAATTCTCAAGGCAAATATGGGTCCACCGTGCTCCTACTCGGCATAAATTCAAACTGCTCCTCACTAATCTGTACTTCACTTCTAATCCACATCTACAGATACTGCCATTAAAGCAGTTTCTGACATCATCCAGCAGGGCTGGCCAACCAAACGCAGTGACTGGCCATAAGTAGGTCAGCCTTACTAGAACTATCGCGATGAGCTAGGTATTCAGAATGGAGTTCTCCTTATGGGTACATGAACCATCGTACCAAAGTCTCTTGAACATACCTCCCTCTAGCAGCTACATACAGCTCACCAAGGCATTGAGAAGTCCAAACTTCTAGCAAGAACGGCTATATTTTGGGTTGGGATAACCAAGGATATTGAGCACATGGTTAGAGAATGTTCCACCTACCAAAAATACCAGCATGCACAGCAGAGGGAACCTCTCCTGTCACATGAGGTACCACCAAGACCATGGCACACTAGAGCAGCTGACCTTTTCCACTGTGAAAGTAAGATATATCTTCTTGTCGGTGATACATATTCCCGATTTCCATTTGTCAGAAAACTTGGATCATTGTCATCAAAGGCTGTGATTTCTTTTCTCAGAGGAATATTTGATGAACACGGATTCCCCGAGAAGCTATTCTCCGACAATGGACCACAGTTTGCTTCCTATGAATTTAAAGAGTTCTGTAAAAAGTATGGATTTGAACACATCACTATCTCTCCTCATTTCCCACGTGCAAAGGGCTCTATTGAAAGACCTGTTGGCACTGTCAAGAGAATCTTCACCAAGTGCCGCGAGACTGGCTTCGATCGTCACCTTGCTATGTTGGCATACAGACCCATACCTGTCTCATCTAATCTTCCATCTCCAGCCGAGTTACTATCTGCCAGACAAAACAAAACCCTACTTTTAAGCAACCCATTACCAGGTAATGATGTTTTTTGAGAAAATCTCAGCAAACTGAAAGAATCCTCAGCATCTCAGTACAACCAACACACTCGACTCCTCCCACCTTTCACAGCTGTTGAAGATGTCAGAGTTCGCAACCCAACAACTGGCACATGGGACCCTGCTAAAATTGTAAATTCAATTTCTCAGCCACGTTCCTATATGGTCAATACCAGCACCGGCAAGTTTCGAAGAAATAGGCAAGACATAAGGACCACATGTAAACAATCCATACCACCAACTCCCGAAAGTACATCACTCAACTCCCCAACTCATACCACTACACAGACTCCTTACTCTGCAACAACTTAAGTCATTCCTTCTACAGAGTTAAACACACCTACGACTACAATTGCTATTCATCTAAGCCCATCTACCAATGCAAAAGTAAGATGTTCTAACAGAATAAAAAGAAAACCGAACAGACGGATTTTAACACCAATACTCTTATGAAAGGGCGATGTTATGATTGGATGTTAACCTCATTTAGATGCAAAAACACCAATTAATGTAAGTCTCGTTGTGAACCTACCCCCTTTCTTCTCATTCTGAAGCAACAAAAAACGTTCCGTGTCTTTTATTATTTTTAATTTTTATGCTGGCGCAATTGAGCATACAATATATAACAATATCGGCCTTTTGACTAAGATCAGTGTTCCGTCGCCTCAGGGTGAGTTTGCTTTAGAGTTTGTTTTATTTTTTTTTGCATTTGTGTGTCTCTGTGCATGCGCAGTTAAAAAAATTTTTTTTTGAAAGAGTGCCTGTCGGTGCATAGATTTCAGACAAAGAAATTTGGCAAGTAATATTTTTATTAGTCTTTGCAGTCCTTTCTGCCCGTTGCAGTGGGAATTTGTATTTGTGTTTTGTCAATTGATGTTATTTTTAATTTAGCCTCGAGTCGCGTTGCCGTGGGCATGCGCTAACCATATTGTCGGAATTTGTGCAGTTGCTTTTCTGCGATTACTTGATAGCGTTTCACCACTGAGGCGACCCTTGTTTATTTAATCGTGTGTATTTTTACTTTGTATCCTTTAAAATGTTTTCTATTGTGCTCAGGTGTCTACCAGCACGGATTAATTCCTCTGAAGCCCTCCTTGGTCTACAGGAAGCGGATGTACCAATGATTGGGGTCATATGTATTTATTTCCTTCGTGGAGATTTCCGGATCTTCTTCACTAGGAAGGAGACGCAAACAGACCTCCTTAAGAGGAAATTTATACTTATTAAGGGTTTGCTATCCCTCAGAGGTAAAGTCCTCATTTTGAATTACCTGGCGTTTTCTTTCGTTAAGTACTTTCAAGGACATTCTTGAAATTTTCCAAATGAAATGGTCGTCCTTAGCAAAGTATTGCTTGGCCCAACATCTCGACAGTACTTGGAGAAATCTCTGAAACAACCAATGCACAACAGTGTACGGTCAGTGCCCAGCATTTTATAAGTCATTGCTAAATGCGTTTAATACCACCAAAGAAAAAATTCCACTATTAAAAGAAAAAGAATTTTCAACCAAAGTATGTTACAAAATCCTATGCGAAAAAACACTTTCTCCTACCCAAGCAGTTGTACCTAACCAAAGGATTTGGAAAAAAATCCATGCAGGCCTCTCAATAGGCCATGAAAATGACACATCCTTTAAAATGCTTCATAACATCCTCCCATCTGCAGTAATTGTACACAGATGGGGAATAAGAAATGTCAAACTCAGAGGCGACCAATGCAAGTGTGTGGAAAGCACTGCCCACAATTTTATCTCCTACAAAATATTTGGCGCAAAATTATCCCCACTCTAGAGAAATTGTTAGGTTCTCAATTTCTAAGAGACACCAACCATATTCGTTTTCATCAATTTGGTGTTAAACAAACCCCAACAGGCCCCAAAACTCTCCTCTTTTACCTAATTAAACTAGCAAAACACAGCCTTTGGGATTGGCGATGTAAACGACGCTTCGATAACACCACTTATAATGAAAACAATGTATTTATCATTTTTTAAGAGCACCCTATATTACCGAATTTATAGCGCGTTCAAATCCCAAAATCTTTTCCTCCCAAAAAGAATTCGAGAATGTCTGGCTCTGTAACGGTATTTTGTCCCAGGTCAGACACAATAGGTTATATCCATGGCGATCTCTAACTAACCGGCCTAACAATCATGCGACTCAAGGTGTGAGCTGGAGGCGGATAACTTAAAATGCATATTAACGGATTTTGAGAAAAAAAGGGGCTTAAATCCTATTCTTTCATCAAAATTAGGTCAAATCTCTAAGACGTTCCTCAATGTAAAGATCATAGCAAGATTTTGGGACACAAAATCATACATTTTTTTCAAAATCAGCCTCTTCCTGAAAAATAAAAACATGATATATATACAGTATTTACATAAAAAAGACTTAACACAGATAAATAATAAATAAATTATTTTGTTGTGGCTTACTCTAATGCCAACTTTAGCAATTTCTGTTTTGGTTCTACCGATGATCTTGGTGTAAAAAGTCTACTAGTGTTGTTAAAAAGTATGTTTGACAAAGTGTTACCATGCTTTCTTTCCACGTTTAGTCCATACATATCAGACAATAACATTAAAATGTCCGTAAATAATTTTCTACAAGTTTTGTTTTGAACTTCATAAAATACAACATACCCAAATAAACATAACTGACAATAATTATCTGGGGGTATTTTGAGACAACCACGATTAATTGAACTTGTAAAATCATCATATTTATCATAATAACTATATGTATCTGATGGCATTTCTTCAGTATTTCAAGAAACATATCCACTAATATACATAATACTTATTTTTACATCATGAGGTAGTGATTCTTCCATCGTATGTATGTTTTCAATTATTTCTGAACAATTATCATCAGGTAAATAGGAGCATTTATCACAATTGTGTTCAACATTAGCTAAGTTATTAACATCGATATCAAGTTGCAAAAATAGTTTAGCTTTTTGAATTCTCACTTTCTCCAAAACTTGTTGTGCAGTTATAAAATATGTCCCACCTGAACCTTGACGTAACTTTGAAAGCATTTTTTCAAGGCGATCAGTCGTCCCAAGCATTACGAAAGAATGAGAAATTGAAAGGAGATATTTTGTCATGTCAACTAAACCTCTACATGTGTGGGAAATTACTTTTGCAGTGTCTATAGTTAATGATTTCCTTCTTTTTCTACCAGTTGTTTTCTTCATGGACTCAGCCAAGTCAGCTATCTTCAGCAAGTAATTTAATTTTTCATCATTATCGGATTCTATGACAGCCTGATCATCATCTCTAAACCGAACATCAGCAAGTAAACCTCTAACGTTTAAAATTTTCCACAATTTAACAAATTTACTGATAAATTTTATGGTACCATCAGCTTCACAAATATCAGAATGATTTTTCAATACCTTTAAACAAGTACTGACTTTCTGTCGTTCTACTGACTTAGGGTACACAGCAACTTCTGTTAGTTTCGACATCTTTACTATGTGATCTTTTTCTACCGAATGAAGTTTTTTTTTTAAATCACTCCATTTTGCAACATATTGAACATCATCATCATCATCATCTGTAAAATACAACTCTTGTGTATTTTCAGTTATTTCTAATTGATTTCATAAAATGAACAAAGTCGAAAAGCAGGTATATATGATCAACTGTAAGCCATGGTTTAACACAAGAAAACGTTTGGAAAAACGATTGGTTAACCCGATTATTGTCACAAATAATTGCATGTACAATTCCAGAAGAACTCTGAATACTCTCTAATAATATTTTTGTCTGTTCGAATAAAAAATCAGTATCTAATTTGCTAACTGGAAGCATCTTGCATAAAAACTTTGGCCCACCAAATAGAGAGACAATCATGAATGAAAGTATAATTGTAGCAAGTCTATCCTGATCATTTACAGATATACCAAATATGGACCCTGTATGATAAGTTATCGAAGGCTTTACCTATACTTCATCAATTAACATGATACAATTTTTATGCCGTTCATCTTTCATGCTGGGAAATATCTTTTAAATGTAATCACTATCTGAGCACGAATTACTAATTTTTGTTGTGTTTTGAGATAACATACTTAAGCTCGGAAATTCATAATATTGACGAACTCGGCTATCCGAAGACCTTGATATACTAAAATATTCGAATGCCGGCACGATAGTTTCTGGTTTGTATTTCTTCTCACTGACAAAGGTGCAAGAAGCCATACAGTCCATCTGGTCCAGTATTATTTCTTGTTTATGGCTTAGAATTAAACATTGAAGATACCGTAGTGCTTCTTGAATTTGTGAATATCTTGTCATTTTAACGATACGGTTTGTTGAAAGGGATGATACAGTACATTTTACACCAGCATGAAATGCATGAAAAGAAAAATTCTTCATTATTTTGAATAAAAAACATGGACCTCCAGTCTTTTCTTGAAAGTCCTTTGATTGAATAATCAAGTGGTCCAAATCTTTACTAGTAAACCAAATATAGCCACCAAGATATTCCTCCCTATCTGATGCCTTGGAGCATAATTCTTCGAATGAGGAGATTACATTACAAGAGAGAAACGATTCAATTTCGTCAGGCTTTTTATTTAGTATCTTTGAACATACTTTGCTTGAGAAAGACTTTCTTTTTGAAGGACCAGGTGTAGGAATCAACGAAGGTTTCAAACAATTGAACACAGGAGGAGGATCACGAGATCTTTTTTCCCAAAAACTGTTATACTGGGAAAGTTCTCAGGAAACTGTCTCTCACAGACAACGGTGTTATGATTATCTGGTAGATTTGATCGGGGAATAGCTTTGATCCATTTTTCACGATCATCCTTCTCTCTAGGTAAACAATAGATAAACTTTGACTTTGTTTTCTTTATCATAATTTCCATTGCAATTAGTGACACAGCATTTATATGACATCGTAAACAAAAGACAAAGTAAACAAGAATTTATCAAAGATTTCAATAAATACTTTCATTTCAGTTTCTAGCCAGAACCACAACCAAATATCAAACTATCACAACATGCACGTGAGCACGACCGCCATTTTCTACCATAACTTGGCAACTAACTGAGCAAATTTCCCGCCTCCAACTTATGCCTCCAGGCGCATGTCTGTCGGGCCTTTTAGTTAAAGATCGCCGTCGTTATATCTTAAAATGTAAGCTCTACGATTAGTGTTGTTTTTGAAGCTCTGTACGTTTGATCTATTTTAACTCCCGAGTGTTGTGGCTCTTTTAGAGCTTCATCTTCACAGCACTACCTCTCCTACCCTTGTGAAATAATTTATAATAAAAGAAAAACAAAAGAGAAAAAGGTCTCCCCAGCAGATGAGGATAAAAGACCCCAAAAGATAAAAAAAAACTAATTAAAATATTAAATCCATCTCAAAAAATTAATTCTCCATCTCCCTCCTATTTGTTTGTTGCTTTGTTTTTCGCGTGCTAAATGACGCTTCCCGTTCTCTCCTCTGCCTATCGGATTTTTCAATGATTAACTGGTGAACGTCATTAATTGATTCTTGAGCCTACCTTAAACAGCATTTTTATATCCCTTCGGCTATTTTGACATTCAGGTATCAAATTGCTAAATTTTTTTTTATCTCCTGAAATTTTTTTCAAAGGAAGCCGACAGCATGGTACAAGTCACGTGTAAAGTTTCCAATGAATTTATTCAATTTTTGTTTTGAATGAAACGTATAAACGTACAAACATACAAAAATTTTGAGATTTCCGCAGAAAATTAATGTTGTTAAAATTAAGAATACAAAAATTAAGGTGTGACTAAATTAACAAAGGTCAAAATTAACGCGAAAAATAAAAACCGCGTTAATTTCATCCTTCGTTAATTTTGTATAATAAGGTTATGGCTATTTGCCACTGTTTACCAGGGTAGACGTATGAGAAATATCCAATATATAACAATCTTGGACCCACAGTGGTTTTCCTTTCTTTTTTCGTAAATTACCCCATAGCCAACCAAGTAGCTGATTGGCTTTTAGTAGTGAAGGAATGTCAAATAAATTCATCAACACAATCTATATCACAAAGTTTGAAGGAAATACATCTGGACAAACATGAAGAAATTATAAGTTTTGACGTTCCTGCACTTTACACTAATGTTCGGGTTGAGGAGGCAATAACGTATTGTGCGGAATTGTTATACTCTGATGACTACAAAAAGCCCCGGTATCGAAGGAAACCTTTATTCAATTAGCACGCATCAGCAGTTGTGATGTGCTACTTTTAACGCATGATGGTTATTACAGACAAAAGGATGGATTGGCGATGGGAAGCCCACCGGCTCCAAATCTAGCTAATGGTTGGCTCAGCAAGTTCGACACAAATATAAAGGGCAAAGCAAAACTATATTCCGGGTACATGGATGATATCATTAGAGAAATTAGCAGAGGAAAAATTGAGGACAAACTTGTGGAGATCAATAACTACCACCCCAACCTACAATTTACCATGGAGAAAGAGCAAAAATGGCAGTATCCCGTTTCTTGACATGCGAATCATACACAGAGGAGAACACTTAACATCAACGTGGTACAGGAAAACTACGGATACAGGGCTGGCCCTGAACTTCCACTCACTAGCTCCTATGAAGTATAAACGCTCTGTAGTCACCGATTTTGTGTATAGAATTCACTATGCATGCAGCACGTGGGTGAAATTTCACCAAAGCTTCGTCAAAGCAAAAACCCTCCTGGAGAACAACCAGTACTCTCCATCATTTTATGATGAAACTATTGAGAAGACTCTGGACAAGATCTATCAACCTAAACCACCGACAGAAGAAGAAAGTAATGATGACAAAACAGAGAAAAACTTATTTTTCTTCAATATTGAGGGAAAGTGACAGAGAAATTTGAACACTCGTTGAAACGCATTGAGGCACCGTGCAAAATCGTCTCTACAATTAAGAAAATAAAAACAGTTCTACCATCATTAAAAGTACCCGTGGAAAAACCTATGCAAAGCGGTTTAGTATATAAAATTACGTGTTCGCGATGCCTATCGTGTTAGGTGGGGCAATTATTATTATTATTATTATTATTATTATTCTTATCTATCTTTATATAGGATGATACAATTCAGTTGTTTACAATAAGAATATAATAAAAACTGCTGTCAACATGTGTCCTCTTATGAAAGAGAAAAAGTATATAAAATTAAAAACTAAAAATCAAATAATTTAAAAACCTCGTCCCCAGGGCCTCTCTCTTACTTCCTGATATTCAAAAATGCCAGGAAATCTGAGAGGAGGCCCTAAGAATGAGGATGAAAAATTAGTTGACTGAAAATAAAATAAAAATGAAAAGAAAAAAGCTATTAACAATAAATTTATTTCTACATATATACAAGTTTAAAAGTTTCAATAAAATATCTCGCTCCCAGGTAATAAAATGATCTCTTCCCAAATTCTGATTTGCATTTTGGCTGGTTTAGTTATTTCAAATTGTTTCGTGTGTTCATGCTGTGAATTTGTACTTCGAAATAGTTTTGAAAATTGCAAATAAATTGTAAAAAGAAATGAAGAAAATCAAAGAATTAAAAGAATATGAAAAATGACTAAAATGTGTCCAGTTGGGACCTGTTATGCCATGAGCTGTCCAAATGAAGTTAGAAATCGAACTCCTTCGACCTTGACTTGACTAAGACACTTGGGACTTTGCCCTTTGGCAAACTATAATTTTTCATTGTAGTTTACCTAGCTCTTTCTACTGCTATCAATCACTAAGAAATCAATCAGTCAGTGTACCCTAGTGCCAAATGCTTGAAATCACTTACATGTATGCAAAGATTAATAGCGTGTATCCAACGGTCTCTGAGAATGTCATAATATGCCTGTAAAGACAAAATTACAAATCAAGCTTTTAAAAAAGTATGAACTTTATAAGAGCTCACTCTAATTAAATTGGGAAGTATTTAAAAAGGCTGACGATTTATTTCAAAATGTGGAGTAAAATGCCTTTCTTTCTTTGGAAGAAAGGAATGTTATATTTTCTTTTTTTTTTCTTTCAAAGTAACACCTTCAGATCTTGGGCTGGAAAACATTCATAGGAAATATTTTTGTTTTCTTATAGGAAAAGAAAAAATGATATTGGGTTGGAAAAAAGCACATTATGTTGTTAATAAAATTCCATTGTATATAAGTAGTTTAAAAANATACAAAGTCGGCCAATCTATTGGATTTTTTCTTGAGAACATTTACTGCAGTTGCATAGTATTTGTTGCATTTCTCGACAAAACTTTGATCTTTGGTTATGTTAGTAGAGGTATGGTTAGTCTTACTGGGAAAAATCTTTTTGATACATTGCCAGAATTGATGCGCATTTCTAGAATGTTCATTTAACATATTTCGGTAGAAAACACTTTTTACTGATTTTAACTTGTTATTAAAACAATTACGAAGTTATGTTGTACAGGCTCCAATCAGCTGGATCCTTGGATCTTCTCATTCTTTTTAAAAGCCGGTCTTTATCTGTTGTCAATTTTTTAATGTCATGAGTCATCCATTCACATGGTTTTCCTCCAACTCTTTTCACTACAATAGGAGCATGTTTATCAAAAACGTCTGCAACTATTCTATTAAAGTAATCAACAGCATCGTTTACGTTTTGCATTTCGTACTATGGGTTCCAGTCAACTTGTTCCATGGTCATTAACCATTGAATCAGGATTATATCTTGCATACTTTCTACAAGTAAAAATTTTGGGTGTAAAAATTATATTGTTAATTTTTCGAGCGCATCAGCAGCCGTGGCTTGATGGTTAGTGCAACTGCATAGTAACCAGGAGTTCCGGGTTCGATTCCCCGAGCTGGCGAGGAGAATTTGGAACTTTACAAAGAAAAAAAGCCATTGGTTGGCGGAAGGAAAAGCATCCGGTTAAGAAATTCCTCACTGCTAAATCAAAGTCCCTCTGAAGGGCACCGTCTGAGCCCCAATTGCTGGGGGGAAATGACGTTAAAACTAAGAAAAAAAAATTCCAATTAAGTCATGGTCGCTTATGCCCATTTGGAATACTCCGACATTCGCCATTGCATCTGGATTTTTTGTATTAATCAAATCAATAAATGTTTCAGATTGGTCTGTTATACGTGTTGGTGTTTTAATAACTTGTGTGTAACCGTGTAAAGTGAAAGCGTCTTTTAAGTCTTTATTGTCTCCTGTTTTATTGTAGCCCACGTTAAAGTCCCCAAGGATGATCACTTCTTTTTGTTCTTTTGAAACGTTCAATAATGTTTCATTAAACGTATCAGTGATCAGAGACATCTACTAACCTGTGCAAAAGAGCATAAATATAAAGCCGTGGGACAGCATTTTAAAATGTGTAACGTGGAACTATCAATCAATCATGCAGAAAAAATAGGAAAGTCGACTAAGTCAGAATAATGATATTAGAGTTAATGAGTTTCAAAAGTTAATAACATTAGAGGCATTGCTTATTCGGGAAATAAAACCAACAGTAAATACAAAAGATGAGTACAAAAGCCGCTAATTAGTCATAAAAATTTAGCTTGGCAATTAGGCCCCTCAACGGAAATTTCTTAATTATCATAGTTTATTCAAAAAGATTGAAGATTTGAATTCATTGTGTTACATTTCGTTTTAGCTGTGTTATACTGTAGAGAGATGTTGATATGTGATGGGAAATATTGTATTCTGCAGTTTTTGTATTTTTACTTTGTAGCTGAAGTAGGGTGGGGTGGGGCAAAATGGATCAGTGGGGCACACCAAATTCTCCTAACCAATGCAGCCAAAATAATTTTGGCTGCCATTGTAGAGGAGCCGTGGCTTAATGGTTAGTGCAAGTGCACAGTAACCAAGAGTTCCAGGTTCGATTCCCCGAGCTGGCGAAGAGAATTTGGAACTTTACAAACTTTTCAAAGAAAAACCCATTGGTTGGCGTCAGGAAGGGCATCCGGCCAAGAAATTCCTCACTGCCAGAACAAAGTCCCAATGAAGGGCACCGTCTGCGCCCCAATTGCTGGGGAAAAAATGACGTTAAAAACTAAAAAAAAATTTATATATTATGAATTACATCATCCTTAAACCTACTCATGTGCCTCTATATAATTTGTTCATTCTTTCTACAGCTTTCAAGAAGAGAGGTTGTCACCTGGAACTTAATGCAGATAAAAATTGACTCCCGCCATTTTTAAAGTTTGTTAAGCTGTTATAGAAAAATGACAAACAGATTTTGACTAAATATTTGATAATTAGAAACAAAAAATACTGTTTTACAAATTGTGATATCGCTTATGTGTGTGAACATGACCAGTTAGACAATTGGTCCATGTTTTTACAACAGATTTTCAGTGGGGCACAACGGGGCACCTAAAAAATAGCAAATTACGCCAAGTTGTGTGCCTTTTTTCTTCGTAGGAATGGTTCGTAACTATAAGCCAAAGAGAGTAACTGCAACTAATCATGCAGATATGGAAGATGAAAGGGAATTGATGATGGAAAAGGGTTTAGGTATAAGAAAAGCTGCAAGAGAGAAAGGGGTTTCCCTTGAAGCATTGCGTCATTGGGTGAAGAATGGTGAGTCATCCCGACGAGGAAGTGGACGGTTCCAATCAATGCTAACCTTAACAGAAGAAAGTGACATTGTGGAGGTATTAGCAGTCTCCTCAAAACTTGGTTGGCCATGTACAGTGGAGGAACTGCGTGTTATGGTCCAAACCTATTTAAACGCTCTCAACAAGGTAACTTCATTTGTGGAGAATGTACCAGGCAAAGATTGGTTGGTAAGCTTTAAGAATCGATGGTCTGCTGATTTAGGCTTAAGAAAACGGGAAATTCTTTCCAAAGCTCGCTCTGAAACCTTGACTGTTGATACCTTGAATAGTTTTTATGACATGGTTAAGAATATTTATGAAAAAAATGGATTATTTGAAGACCCCGATGCTACTTCCAGAATCTTTAATACTGATGAGAGTGGTTTTAATACAAATCGAAATCAGCGAAAAATGTCTTTTTAAAAGATCTGCGGAAGATGCATACCTGATAACACCTACTGCTGGGAAGGCGATATATACACCTAGTGTCCTTGTAACTGGTAGTCCATCTGGTGACTTTTTACCTCCTCTAATTGTCTATAAGGCGAAACACTTAAACGAAAACTGGACTTTAAATGGACCAGATGATTCACAATTTGCCGTATCTGACAGCGGTTGGATGTCGGATGTTATATTTGAACAGTGGTTTAAAAATACATTTGTGTCTCATGTTTAACATTTGAAAAAGCCAGTTGTTTTATTCTTTGATGGTTATGGGTCGCATCTTACATATTCAACAGTTAAACTTGCAGTTGATAGCCAGATTATTGTGATATGCCTACCTCCGCATACAAGTCATGCTTTGCAACCGTCAGATGTTCGAGTTCTTAAAAGCCTTAAGACAGATTGGAGGCGTATTCTACTGAGGTTCTACAGGAAAAGCAGAATGGCTGATGTGGAAAAGGGTTCATTTCCCACATTATTTAAAAAATTATGGAGATTGATATCATCACAAAATCTAATCGGTGGATTTAAAGGTTCAGGTCTTCAGCCATTCAATTCCGGTGCTGTTAACCTAGAAAAGTGTTTGGCGGTAGATGAAGCTGTTTCTACACTTGATGATATTGGGAGTCCCAGAAGGATTCTCAGACAATCAATTATTTCTGCTATTGTTTCCAATTCATCACTAGAAACTCTAAGAGCAATTGAAAACTCCAAGTAAAAGAGAAAGAGGGCTCAAAACTCACAAGGAGAAGTACTAACCGCTACTGAGGTTGTTGAACTCCTACGAGTCGAAGCAGAAGATAAAGCTAAAAAGAAGGAGCAAGCAGCAAAAAAAAGGAAGAGAGTAGCCTGGTACTTCAAAAGCAAACACAAAAAACCCCAGAATTCAAAGAAAGAAACTAAGACTGTCAAGAAAATCGACTTCCAAAAGGAAAACATGCAATCTGAAACAGATGTTGAAACTGATGCCAGTGAAGAGGACGATACTGCCTGCTTTGTTTGTAAACGTTTGTTGAGAAATTACAAGGACAAAAAGAGTGAGAAGTGGGTAATCTATGATATTTGTGATGAATTTTCTTACCCAAAATGCATTCCTAGTGATACGGACCTAACAGATTACCTTTATTGCAAGAATTGTGTTCGTGACGACTAAATAAAAACTGAAAAATATAGACTGAAATTTTAGAAAATAAAGTTCCGATTGATTAAAATGATTATTATGTTATTAAAATTACTTTTTTTTCTGCCTTAAATGGTGTTAATTATATGTGTGGTGACTATTTCTGGCTTTAAAACATGATACCATTTATCCAAATTTAGAACTAAGACACTTGCATGCCCGAGACTGACCCGTTGTGCCCCATTGTTTGCAGCCCTGAACCATCCTCTTCACCAAGTTCAGAAAATACCATCCAAACTTAGTATTTAATTATGTCCTTCCTTATATCCATAAAAGAAAGTACATTTGCACATATTTAATGGAAAAAAATCATCATATCTGCATTTGGTCTCAAAATATTGCGGTGCGAACATGAAAAACACCAAATTTTGACCAGTTGTGCCCCACCCCACTGTATGAACTTTGAAATATCTTGCCAAATTAATAAAATTCCATTAATAGCTTGATTGCATACATGTTTTCGCCACGTGATAATTTTTCAATTTGATGCTTTTCGCACACATGACATACCACAATGAAAAATAAAATGCTTGGTGTGAAAGTGTTTCAGGGGGAACATTTACTAACTGCGTCATCACTTTCTTTGCATTAGACATCCCCAAGGGGATAACTAATTAAAATTTTAAATCAAACTAGTAGCCTAAAAAACAATTTTACAATGAATAATGAAAAATTGTAACCATGCACGTATTTAAAGACCTAATTTGTAAAATGTTTGTGTTCCGGGTAGGACCTTTTTTGCCCCCGTTTTTAGAGCAACAGGTTGTGTTTCACGTGGAGTCCGGGTCACAAAAGTTTGGCAAAGAAAAAGAAGCAGCAATCATCGTGAAAGTGGTGAAGTGGATCTCTTCTTAAAGTAAGTTATTTTAAAACATCAGTTGCTATTATTTAAGTTAGTATTAACATCTATTTCCTACCTGTGGTGCAAGATTTACTCAAATACTAAGATTTTCCTTATTCTACACTTTTCGTTCATCCCAAACGCTATCCTGTTAATGGGCAAATTTCAGTTGATTTATTTGATATTTCTCTTGCCAAAAATCATGCCTTTGCTACGATTAAACTCATGCAAATCATCAAGCTTTCGAATTATAGTTTATTGTACTTTTATCTGCTGTATGTTTGGTTGCTGTACAATGACTGTACAATCAACGATAAACCTTGAAAGTTGACGAAATGAAGGCAAAGCAAAGATTTTCTGCGAGCAGAAATAACGATTACTAAAAAGGGGGCGTTGAGAGATGGAAAAAGATCCGAGCTAAAGAAGATTAACTGTATACAAATTATATATCCCATGCAAATCCCATCTTTGATGAGCTTCGATGATCTTTTTACCATCTGAATCTGAAAATCTCACTGAACTGTGTTGATGGGCATGTCGCAGCAGCCAGTGACAACCAGAGAAGATATGACATGATCTAGATAGCACCCGATCATTTATTAATGAAGTTTTAATAATAGAATATTGTTCGTAAATATCATATCTGTAGAATAACATTTAACTTTTCTTAGCACCTCATTTGTTAGATATGTTTTTTATTGATTTAAGCATACTGATGTGACCAGCGTTAATTGCAAGAGAAATGGAAGAACAACCCACCCCCCATTTTTATGTTGAAAAAATTGCATTGAACAATAAGATTATCAGGAAATTTTGTGTTAAATCTGGCTAAATTCCAGGAACAAAAACAAACAAACTTTTACGGAATGTAAAACGCGGATTAGGATTTTTACCATGTTCCATATCCTTAGCTTCTTTTTTTGAGCTACGTTTCGAGTTACTAAGTCATCCAATCATCAGTCTGAGGATGGAAGGTATGTCTCTCGAAACGTAGTTCGTTCTACCATGCAACTATGAGTTTGGGTGTGAGTATTCTCTCTGCAAATGAACTTTGAAAGCATATTTTTTATTTCATTTTAAATCAGGATTTTTTATGTTTACTTGGCATTTATGCCTCCAGAAGGTAATTATTTG
>RDPX01000262.1:17622-59878 GCA_003991215.1 Morbakka virulenta
ATTTGCACAGGCTGTTCTTAATGCCGCTTTGTTCCTCTTGGGCTAGCCACAACTAGCAGCCAAATGCCAAGAGGTTTCCTTCTCCTTACATTTCTAAAACTTTTCTAAGAATCCTTGCTGTTCCTAATAAGGCTGTCTTTTGTATTATACCAATGGCTAACTAAATTTTTATCATGTCGGTCCATCTCTTGAAATTTTTGCTTACACACCCCAAAGCTCCAACAACAATTGGTACAACACGAGCATTCTTCAGTGACCAAAGCCTTTTTAATTCAATTTTCAGGTTTTGATATTTTTCAATCTTTTCCTGTTCCTTATCATGTATTATTATTATTATTATTATTACTTTTTATTATTATTATTATTATTATTATTATTACTATTATTATTATTATTATTATTATTATTATTATTATTATTATTATTATTATTATTATTTTGTTTTTAAGCTCGGTTTACAAACCGGAAGATGTTAACTGAACGTCAAGTTGCGACTCACAACCTTAGATATTCAGTGCAAAGCGCAGAGTCCTTGCTGTTCCCAACAAGCAAGCCAACAACCAAGTTCCAAAATAAGAATCAGGGTAAACTTTCCCAAGCCAATCGTGGAAATCCTTAGATATAGGAGCCAATGCCCCGATGATAATGGGAACCACTTGTACTTCCCTGCAATTCCAAATTCGTTTCAATTCCCACTTAAGGTCCTGGTATTTGTTGATTTTTTCTCTCTCTTTTTCGATGACTCTGGTATCAAAGGGGCAAGCTACATCATCTATCGCACATTTCCAGTTTTCTTTATCAAAAATAATTATGTCAGGCTTCGAATGTTCCAAGACCTTATCAGTCTGGATTTTCATGTCCCAGAGAATTTTCACTTTTTCATTTTGAATTACTTTTTCTGGATGGTGATCATACCAATTTTTTGAATGTTCAATGTTGTGGTCTTTACACGTATGGCAATGTAGAACTTGTGCGATTTTATTATGTCTCCAGTTTTTGTATTGTTTCTGAGCCAGAGTTCTACATTCTGATACTAAGTGGGCAACTGTCTCCTCACGGTCACCACACAGTCGACACATAGGGAAAGTACCATGCTTGTCAATATGATGTTTGATTGACTTGGTTCTGACGGCTTGCTCTTGAGCTGCCATTAGAGTGCCTTCTGTGGCCTTCTTCAAGTCGCCAGTTTTTAATTTATCCCAACTACGTGGGTCTTTGAAACTGGTGTTGGTGTGGAAGACGCTGTGTAATTGTTTTTGATAGAAGCTGTTTTTTCTCCTTTCTAGAATTGTAACTTTATTCGCCCCTTCACCTATAATCTTCTCCTTTCTGACCTCTACCAACATTGGTTCCTCGCTCTCTTGCAAGTGTTTATGCAAGCAGTTTTGCTCCATCATTACACAGTCTTCTACACTTATGAGACCTCTGCCCCCTTCCGACCTTTTCTGATAAAGACGATCTACATCCCCCTTCTTGTGAAACATACTATAGGTTGTCAGCATTTTCCGGGTTTTCCTGTCTAGTTATTTTAAGTCATTAACTCTCCATTCTATAATACCCNCCGACCTTTTCTGATAAAGACGATCTACATCCCCCTTCTTGTGAAACATACTATAGGTTGTCAGCATTTTCCGGGTTTTCCTGTCTAGTTATTTTAAGTCATTAACTCTCCATTCTATAATACCCACGCTATATCTTATAACAGATATTGCCCTAGCGTTAATAGCAGTTATAGTGTTTTTACTGTTTAGCTTTGATTTTAAGATTTTTCTTAGCCTTCTAAGATATTCTGTCCTTATTCCTTCTCTCATTGCATTGTCTTTTATGTTATCTGCTTCAGGTACACCGAGGTATTTGTATCCATTATCAAGATCTATTTCTTTTATTCTTTCTCCAGTAGGCATTTCTATTCCTTCACTTCTAATATGTTTCCCTTTTTTCATGATTAGGATTCCGCATTTGCTTATACCAAATTCCATTCTGATGTCACTATTAAAAATTCTGACAGTATTCAATAGGCTTTCTAATTGTTTTTCTCTCTTACCAAATAGCTTTAGATCATCCATGAAAAGTAAATGATTAATAGGGTTGCTTGTTTTGGAGAACTCAAAACCGGTCTTGACGGACCGAAGGATGAAAGATAATGGTATTAAGCTAATTAAAGGAAGAGGGGAGAGGCTATCACCCTGAAAAATGCCTCTATTTATTTTCACGTTTCCTAAAGTTTTACCTCCTGATGTTAGTTCTGTCTCCCATTTAGTCATGCTATTTTTATCAGTCTTCTTACATTGTCCGCTACTTTAAATAGTTGTAGGCATCGTATGATCCAAGAGTGTGGGACCATATCGAATGCCTTTTTGTAGTCAATCCATCCCATAGCCAACCCAACTTTACTCCGCTTGTAGCTCTTTATTATACCTTTATCGATTACCAGCTGGTCTTTGGTTCCCCTTGAGCCTTTTTTATAACCTTTCTGTTCTTCAGGGAATATTCCGTTTTTATCTAGGTGTTTGTACACTCCCTCTGAAACTATGCTTGTTAATAACTTCCACATAAGAGCTAAGCAAGTTATAGGTCTATAATTTGCAACATCTTTGCCTTCGGTTTTATCTTTCATGATAAGCACAGTTTTTTCTTTGGTAAGCCATGCTGGAGTAGTACCGGAAGAAAGGCAATCGTTGAACATACCTGTAGCTGCCATTAATGGGTGCAAAGTCCTTATGTTTTTGATCCAGTATCCTTCGACGCCATCTGGTCCGGGTGCCTTCCAGTTTGCTAATTTATTAGCTTGCTGCTTCACCATTGCCGTTGTAAGCCTCAGGTTTTCCTGTTTTCCAGTTTCAGCAACGTCTTCTTCGACTTTATTTATCCATTCGGCATTTTCGGTGTGGGCCCAGATCTCCCGCCAAAACGTTCTTGCGGCTTCAGCCTCAAGCGCTTCATCATTGCCTCGGTCAACACCCTCAAGCTTTTCAAATAGTCTCTTTTGATTATATTGAAATAATCTGTTCTGTCGGAATTGCTCTATTCTACTATCATATCGTTTAATTTTTTCCTTCTTGGCCATTACTCTTTGCTTTAGCTCTTTAATCACCACATTTAGGTTGCTCTTTTTCAAACAATACTTTTCGTACAGCCTATCCTTTGTCTCAATATCATTTTTGCGTTATTTCGTAATTGTTCCAACTTGGATAAATCTTTTCGTAAATTCTGGATCTGATAATTTAGTCGTCTCTTCCACCATGGGACATTTTTCTTTGCTGTTTTTTTCTTAATTCCAAGGAGTTTCGTTACAACACAGCCTGCTGCCTTCAAAATATCATTGCATTGTGAGAGGTTATTGCAACCTAAATACGCTACAACTTTATCTACTCTAGCTGTTGTCTCTTTCAGTTTCCTTCTATCACAAAATCGGAGGCTCATAGGAGCGTCCCGCTGTTCTTTAGAGAGCTCTTCCTCTAGCATATTCAAAATTTCCATGTCATCGTCACTTACACTATCTTGTGGATTTCCCCTAGGAATCTGTTCAATATTTTTTGTTGGTGTATTATCAAAATTTTCGTTTTCAAGCTTAAAACTATTTATCACTAACTGTTCGGGTTCTTGCGTATTTCCAATCTCAATTGGGTGTTCACATCGGTGTTCTATTTTGAACATGGGATTTCCTCCAATTCTACTTCTGACAACCATCCATTAGTCCTGATCACTCTTGCTTGTCCTGCTAATTTCTGCTCCGTTAACTCAAATAACCCTTTTTCATTCCACAGTGCATGTAATCTCTTTCTGTAACCTTTACGATCTGGGTTACTTTTATAAAAACATTGCATTACAGTCCTATTTAACTCTTTTGTCCTTTTGTCCCTTTTGTCCACGTCGAAACTCCACAACCGGATGCAGTTTAATGTCAATACCCAGGACAAATTATTATTATTATTATTATTATTATTGTTGTTGTTGTTGTTGTTGTTGTTGTTGTAAGTGTTACACACAAATGAATTAACATTTGGAATTAATGACTAAGATATCGGGTCACATCTAATTTCCTTGGATAATTAAACTTAATGATAGAGCAGTTTAAAAAGTATTTATCGTAATTATTGTCATTTGAACGGTAGTGCGAAACCTTCGTCGTCGTTTTACTCCTTATCCGGCTGCAGTGCAGCATGCAGCACCAAACAGTAAACGCAGTAAAACTTTGAAATTCGTCAATTTACACTGAGGATAAACAGTTTGAAATGATGGGTAAAATAACTTTTGCTTTTCATCTGGAAACAGGCCCAATGAAATCTTGCACATTTTAGACAAAATGTGCATGATTTTTTTATGAAGATCAATGCACGTATCGTTTGCTATGTTGAAGTTCATGCTATATTTTGGAAGCCTATATAATGACTATAATTTGGCGCTACTATGAAACTGGATTACGACTTCAAGTTGACTCTTACCGGAAAGGAAAAGAAAACCCTTTGAATATGTAATTCTTGAAGACACAGGTGTGTTTTGGGTTTTACTGGACGAGAAAGGAGGATAGGGGAAAAGGAAAAGAAAACCCTTTGAATATGTAATTCTTGAAGATTCAGCGGCTTAAGTAGTGCTGGTTTAGAAGATAATTTCCCGAAATTCATGGACGCATTCATCCATTTTGTAGGACGTAAGTGCTTTATACTCGTGAAAATCGGGATGTGATCGGGTAAAAGGGAAATCACTTCAGATGCAGTGAAAATATCTTTCTTTGAAGCGTGTCTATTGCCCAATCGTGTGTGGGTAAAAGAATTAGTTAACTTGTTTAATCTGTATTTAAAGATTTAGAAAGGAGATGTTTCTATTCTGCAGATCTTTATAGCACAACCCAGTCGATGTTATGGTTTTTCCTTGTAAATGCTAGTAAACAATGTATTTTATGTAAGTTTGGCCTTTTAATTAATGGAAGAAACAGAGTCTTTATTGTGCAGTAAAATTTGGAAAATATTCTGGAGGGAAAGATATATTTTACCACAGCGTAAGTGGCATTGGCTTTTTAGAGTGTTTAAGTCACGTCCAAGACAGCTTTTTACTTTTCACTTGGTGCCGTTCTTGTATTTTCCTTTTGCCTTTTAAAATAAAAACAACTTGTTTAGCTTTTTTTGCCTTCCCCATTTATAGCAATTTAGTGAGCTCTACATGATTCCGTATTTCGAAACAAGTGCCAAAAGTTCTACTAACGTGGACGAGATGTTTTCAAGGCTGGCAGAGAGCATGATGGAAAGATATGAACAACTTCGATCACTTCCGTCAATGGATTCTGGCCCAGGTAGCTTATTATTATTTGCAAATGAAAAACAGAGTGGATCTTGGTATTGTTGTTAAGACTGCTACCGGAGATCCAAAAATGATTCCATTGTAAATAGAAGCAAGATGTAAGAAGTCTTTGGTCTCACTTAATGCATGCAATTTTGGTAGGGCAATGGGGACGAAATGTATCAATTAAAATTTGAACGTGAAGAAATATTTTTTTAAAGAACTTTTGCAAAGAATTTAACGTGCTACGTATTTTGTTTTATCACTGGCTTGAATATAATAATAATAATGTCGTTATCATATATATATACCAAAATTTCTTAAGTTCCACGTACGTAGCAATACAGTCATGAGTTTAGCTACAGTAACCTGGTTACCTTTATTATTATAATAGAGGTACATTAATATTATTGAAATAGAACCAACTAAGCTTCTGTAGTTAATCTGATCATCGCATTTCTGCGTGTGTGAAAGTTAAGTAATTTTAGTACTTCACAATATTTTAATATTTTTTAAAGCTCTACATAGAAATTACTTTTTAGTTTATAGTGTATCGACTAAATCTTTTATACAAACGCATATGTGTAAATCCGTATATATATATATATATATATATATATATATATACAAATACACATATGTTAAGGTGTCATTTTTCCCATGTAAGTTGGCATTTGTCTACAGACATAACACAAACTCTCCTCCACTCATCACCAATTATGGTATTTGTGACCTTTGTAATCTGGGTAGTGCCAGGTGTTTGAGCATTTGAGCACATTTCTCTGCGTTAAATAGAATACCCCTAAGTAATGAAACATGAGAATGAGCAGTTGTTAACAAACCTCACCCATGTAGATGATTGAAATCCAACCTACACAACCCCTTTTCTTCCCAGAATGTTGGTTATTAATCAAACTTTACAACATGTTACAATTAAGGGAGTCGAGAGAGACTTTATAGGCAGAAGGCATAGGTTTTATAGGACATTATAATTAATGTACTACCGAGTGCACCTGCTTGAGCCAGGGAGAAAAGCTCTTGCGAATTTTATGCCACAGAATTCATTCCATACAGTGAAGGTTTGGGTTTTTTTTCTTTGTTTCCTGTATATCAGAGAAAAAATAAATTATTCGTAAGTTTTTAGTTCATTGGTCAGAGTATCCTTATTCTCTATAGGCATCTTTATAGTTCACTATGCAGTGTAACTGCCAAAAAGATTCCTTAGGGAAGATATGTGGCTATACTTTTGTTGTGATTAACAGACTATGCCCGAATAAAAGAATTACACCGTAAGACCCAGGTAGCCAGGACATTTGGTATACGTTTTGTGGTAATTTGGTTTGTTGTTTTTTTAAATATAATTAGACAGTTTTGAAGTTTACATTTCCTTTAGGCAGTAAAGTCTTTGTCTTCGACCGCGCACAAGCATGTCAATTATGTGTCGTCGTTAATCATGACGTTTATTTAGTTAATGAGATGTTAATGAGACTTCGTGTTGTGAGACAACATCAATGCCCCGAAATAACATAATGGGATTACATCGTGTACCGTGTATTGTAACAAAATGCACCCTACGCAGATGTTACATTTTGTCGCAATCAAAAACCTAAAAAAGCCGTTTTACGAGGTTTAGAAAATAGGCTTAATATTATCTGTCTTTTAAATCCATTAAGTACCACCCATTAGATGTTCAGGATCCGCGAGTTTTAGTATGTATGTTTTGAAGTTGTACATCTGAAAACTCAAAACTTAGCAAGAACGTCTTCTTTGCTACGTTATTGGAGGAATACTGAAGTCTAACCTGTGGGAAGAGACTAACAACTCATTTTCCTACAGTAAATTGCTTGTAAGGTTTACAATATGTTTCAGAAAAGTGGAACCTTATTTACCTCCGCAACCTCTTTTGCACGTTCCATTATCAGCAATGTTTATTAAGCTTTAATGTACGCTTTTTTATATGAGAATCAATGTTTTTATTACAACAGAAGAACCAAAGATGCATATTGAGGAAAAATAACCCATGAACTCGTCTCATGGTATTAAACATATCGTCTTTCCTCTGTTAATTGTTATCTCAGAGATGAATCTTTTTGAATTTAACAGCAAAGTTATCCTTTGTTAAAAATGTTTAGGTAGGTACAGCAAAGGTGACTACAATGATGCACTGACACTAATATAAGGCAACACATGTCATAAACTACCCAAAATTGCACCAAGATAATTTATAAAAACGAGGACTGAGATGAAGTGTTTCCTTGAAGTGTATTTCATAAGGCAACTACTCTCGTGTTGAACATTAGACTTAAACGCAGTAACGAAATAGCTTTATTTGATTAGCATTACGTAGTTATATATCATTTCGCTTTCGTTTTTAATTACATTTGTTTTTCATTCGTATATTTTTACATTATTTTTGTTTACTCAAGTCTCGTTTTACGTGTTAAGAAACAACACATATTGAAAGTACATTGCTGTTGAGCTTCTTGATAAAGGATGCATTTGAAACGACTGCACTTTTACATTGCTGGAGTTGTCCTTTGTTTAAAGGCTTTCCATAAAATTATGAGTGAAAAGTAAACTTTAGAAGGGTGTAGAGTGTTACAAAGAATTTGAAGTTACGTGGAAGTCACATTCCAGTGGAGAGAAGGCAATTGTCGTAGTCTGAATGTGAAAGTAGGAAGAGAACGCCTTGTCAGTTTTCATTTGTTTGGCCACACATAGGTCACATTAAAGGAATACTTGCATTTCGAAGAAATTTGTCATTTTCCATTTACTGAGAAATGACCGTTCTGTAAAGCTTTTCATTTACTGAATAAATTGGAGTATTGTCTGGGGTCCTAACTTTGGAGGGGACCGTTTATTTTTCTATTTATTTATTCATTTGTTTATTTTTTTTTATTTTTTTTTAAATAATTAAATTGTTCAGAGTGTAGACTCGTAACGGACTGCATAGGTACATAGGTTCATTTTTGTTTTATGCACATTTTTTAAAACAAGCCCAGTAAAACCATGTAAAAACATCAAAACCTGGTTATTTTAATGATTTTGTAATAATCTTAGTTATTTGATTAGATTCCTGAACAAGAGAGCAGTCACATGTTCTCAAAGAAAATTTTTAGCGATTTCGTGTTTACTTACAAGAGATGTAAAAGAGGGGTGGCTCTGAGCCCATGTTAAACGTTTTGGAGTTCCTGGGCAACTTAGCCCCTATCGAGTGTTGCAAAATTAGCCAATGATGTTGGTGACTTTAAGCATTCGTTAAACTTTCTCTGCCCCTGCTAATGAAAATGGTCATATTCAGCACCTTCTTTCAATAAATGAAAGATATTTGGATTCAGCTTAGTCGTAGTAGCATTAGAACATCTGTACATGAGTATCTCTCTGTCTGAATGCTTCTATTAGTTTCCAAAATTCAGAGGGTCGTACATAAAAGATTTTATCTAATCAAAATGAAATAGCAGTTTTTGGGTTATAATAACTATTTGCAACTTTTTAAAGACGTAAGACAGCTTCAGTTTATGCGAGAACCTTTTCACCTAAATTACATCGATCGTAGCCTTTCTGAAGCAGGAACATTTTTTCAAACAGTTTCTCTTGCTTTTGCTTCTTTTACATAGACTGAAAAATTTTTATTTCCTTATATTTTGCTAATGGGTGTATTATGTTGCCTTTTTGCCACTAGTTATTTCTTACTTTTAGCATTAATTTAATCTTGTCATGTGGTACATGTTTATGGCCAGCAACCTGTAATGAGATTCCGTGCACGCGTGTACCATCCGGTGTCTGTGAGTGCTGTCAAAAACCTTTAGATTCACATAATTTAGACCACCGGTGTTATTCTGTGTCCTGCTTATTAATGTCGCCCAAGATAAACATCTGGACGGTGCACCCTTTTCTCTTTCGAAAGCCTGGTTGTCCTTTCCTTAATCGCTCATCAAATGCGTCCGAAGTTTACTTGACGGTAACCCTTGCTAGGTTTTTATTGGGAATCGACAGCAGTATGATTTTACACCAGTCCTTGCTGTTGCTGAAGGCGGCTTTCTTTAGGATATTGATATTGAGTACCTCGTTCTTGTCAGCTGTTACATTTCTGCTTTCCCTACTTGGCGATGGGGGTGGCAAAGGTGCATTAGCTGCAGGTAATTGATCTTTGACAATTCTCCATCAAGGTTGTCCTGACCTGGTGCTTTGCCTTTCCTTGGTGATTTGATGACTGAGGCTATCCCATTCTTCTCTTGTTGTACGAGGTTAATGTCATTGTCAGTCTGTTTCTTGTGAAAATGGCTTGCTCACCGCGATATTATCTCTACTTCCGAGGCTAGTCCGTATTGTTTGTCTGCCGCTGGAGCATCGGTTGTTCCACAACACCTGTGGTAGACAATCGTAGTGATTTTATACAGCTTTCATTGCTCGCTTTTATTGGCCACGTCTTCTGTTTGGCTTGCATGCTCACACAGGAATGTTTATTGATCTGCTCCAACCAACCTCGGAATTTTTGTCATATTCTGGTATATTCATTTGGATCTTCTTTCACTGTCTCTGACTTGGCTTTAATTACTTGGTTCTTTGCAGCTCTTGTTTTCTCAGTCGCCTCTCAAATATTTGCTGCAATACTCTCTTTCTTCTTTCTCATTCCATTCACAAACAGACTTCTCACATCAACAACAACCAAAAACAAACTAAAACGTTGTTTTACTTTGTTTTTGGTTGGTGTTGGGAGTCCTGTGGATCCTAATGGGTTGGTCTTTCCTGCCTTCCAATGTTTGGTTTCCGCACTTCAGTTGCAACAACAAAAACCGACTTTACTTAAGGGTTTTTTGAGTTTTTCTACATCAATCTCTTTTTTTCCAATTCTACTGCATCTTGTTTTTCGCAGTTACATCTTCACAACTGCTTAGACAATGTGGTGATTAGTAACCACCAACACCATCCCAGCCTTAACATCGTGAAGTGCTCTCCGCCAGGTACCGTTGACAATGAAATGATCTATATGGTTCCTGTCTCTACCAATGAAGTAACACTAAGTCAGCTTGCAGATGCCTCTGTGTAGAAACAGTTTTCCTCGAATGACGAGATTGTAGCTAGTGCAGAACTTTAGCTTTTTATCTTCACTGTCGTTTATGAAACCACAACTCTCTCTTACCTCTTACCATGACTTTGCCGTAGTTGCTGTTGTCATCTAAAATTTTGGCGTTCATGGCCCTGTCACTATCTTCAGATCATGATGTGACATGTCTTTGAACTCACCTTACAGCAGTTCATAAAATCTGCTTTCGCCTCTCATTTGCAGGTGCATAAAACTGGATGATAAAAGCGTTGACCAGCTTCCGTCTTATTCTGATCTTGATGAACCTGTTGTTGAGAGCCTACCATCTCCCATGATAATGCTAGTTATCCTTCTCTGAATAAGACTGGTTTGTAAGTGACCTTTCAAAGTAAGAATAAGGTTGAACAAATAGTTGAATGGAAAAATTAAATTAAAATAGCTCCTGCAGATATGCAACAATGGTTTATTAAGGTTACAGAATGTGATTGATCAGTGAAAATATTTACTAGACAAGAGGTAAAGTTTTAACTTTATTTTGATGGCTGATAGTCATAAAGTGGGACACGTGGAATGAATGTCGGAAGTAAACAGTATTTGTCTGTCCAAGTGTTGAAATGAATGTGTGTTACTGAAGGAAACAAAATTCAGCAGTCAGCATTTTTATTAATGAAGCTAGGACGTGTTGTTAAAGATGGAAAAGTAAACTTTTAATCTAGCTGAGACGATTGATTGCATCTTTAAAGATGAGAAACTGCCTGTCATAAAAGTAATGCCTGAAAGAGAGATTCTACCCCTGAAAGTGAGGGTCAATTAAAAGAAGTGCAGTGTTCGATCTGTAAGGACACTGCTGCCAAAATTTGATTGGAGAAATAAAAACGTCGACCTGAATTTGGATGGTTCAAACAGGAAACAAAAAATTCTTATTTTTCGCTAAAGAAAGCACAATATCTATTTTCCTGAAACGGTCTTGAAGACCCAGAGCTTAAGGCAGTTCCTACCAATATTTTCAACCCCTACCCCACCTAATCAGAACTTAAATATGTTTAAATCATCCGAAATGCTAAATATGGTATCATTTTGAAGCAACATTTACAGTACCCAGTAATTGTTGATGGGCTCTGGAAGGTAGCTGACCTGTGAACAAAATTGAAAAATCAATCTTATGTTTCTTTCGAATAGACTTGGTGTAGAAACCTGATTAACATCACACTAAGAAGAGGATATGACCTACGAATGAGTATCTTCAAAAATTTTGCGGAGTTGTTTGAAAAAACTGATACGGAACATTCATTGTGTAAACAATTTTTCCGTTGGTGATGACTAAAAGCAAGCCAATGACATACAAAAAATACGTCGATGGCTTATGAACCTCTGAATTTGTTTTTATTTGGGGGAGGGGGTTCACTGGTATTTGCCAAACAAGCTCAACAATTGGCATTTCACAATTTTAGGACACAGTAATATAAATGCATTTTGTTTGATTTTTTCGTGTATCAAGGGTGCCTAAAAGATGCCAACTCAACTTTTGGTGTTAGTGGGAATCTTGTACCCAAATATTCTCTACCCCCCAAAAATTGGAGGTTCTTGCAGACACCTATTTGACAAAGGTGTCACTTATTGGACATTTAAGTTGATTGGTTACTTTTATACTTGAACTATTATAACTCCACCGTTGAAAAATTGCTATTTGATGGTAAAGAGGGATTTTAAGAAAGAAAGTGGTGCTCTAAAGATTGTCGCATATTCCCAACAATATGAAAATTAAGGTAATGTTCAAATTACTACTTTGCACTACAAATTGCATCGAAAAGTCCTATCTTCATTCAAACTTGCAAGTTTTTCAAATAGCCTTTATATGGTGGGCATTGTATTCCTAAAATTAATCGTTACTTAGTCTAGCTCATTTTTTAGTTTTCTTTTCACCTTCATTTCAATTTGTTAGGTCCTTGACTTGATAACAACGATCAGAACATATACTTGGAGTTAAATTTNTTTTTTCGTGTATCAAGGGTGCCTAAAAGATGCCAACTCAACTTTTGGTGTTAGTGGGAATCTTGTACCCAAATATTCTCTACCCCCCAAAAATTGGAGGTTCTTGCAGACACCTATTTGACAAAGGTGTCACTTATTGGACATTTAAGTTGATTGGTTACTTTTATACTTGAACTATTATAACTCCACCGTTGAAAAATTGCTATTTGATGGTAAAGAGGGATTTTAAGAAAGAAAGTGGTGCTCTAAAGATTGTCGCATATTCCCAACAATATGAAAATTAAGGTAATGTTCAAATTACTACTTTGCACTACAAAACTTGAGAGAAAATACAAAAGGCTAACCTTTTGTAAACAAACAGATTCTAAACCTGTTTGGCCCATCATTTGTATCACAAATTTAGCAATGCTCAGCCGATTTTTTTCATAACCCTTTCTATGAAATGATGTACAGATCGCAGAAACGTTTGGGCAAGCATTAAAAGCTTTTTACCAACCAAGACAATACCAATTGGTTTACTTAAGACGACGAATATCAATGAAAATATAATAAACAAAAGACCAACTGTTTACAAAAATTCTACAAAATATGGATCTTTGAATACATCCAAACTTATAAAAACCCTTATATTTAATCTTGGTACTTTCAGCAGCCGTCGTGAAGCTACTTAATTTAAATGGCATATGAAAAGCAAATGGTATTGATATTGCACCTGCTTGTGGATTAATATATCCCAACAAAAAAGTTGCCATATTTTTATTCTGTTTTAAACAATTAGCTTAAGTCATAGGCTCTTTTTAATCTTCTATAAATTGTCTGAGGCAACACCAGTTTACAGACATGGAAAACTTTCATTTTTAATAATTTTCGTACATATTCAAGCATCAATTGTACTGTCTATAGATTTAACTAAACATCTTTGCCACCAAGTTTAGTAATCTTAAATATAATAAAATCCGTTATATCCTACTGCACATGGAGAGAAGGAACTGCACATGTTTAATTTATATAGAACTTTGTAAAGCTCTAAAAGCAATAGGAAACCAAAACGCTTTAAGATTTGACATTGGTATTAGTTTATTGTATTGTTTGATCTCTATTATCTCTAAAAATTATATTACATTTGGCTTTAAAAGATCTAATACTCCTTCGGGTGCTGACCACATTGCTATTTTCTACGCTTAAAATATGTCACTTTACCATTCTTACCGCTTCTGATAATTTTACTGCCTAAACTTTACATCAGAATATATTATATCTAGTAAACGTACTTGATATGGCACCTTTTACATCGAACTGAAATTTATGACTGTCTATATGGTATACAGTAATAGATCCCCATAACTAAACGCTTTTCAAGTCTCACACGCTCCGTATCGGGTGCACCTTTTTCATTGCACGGATAAGAGGTCCTTACTAATGCCACAAAATATACACTGTACTTGTACATGCAGGTAATACTGTTTCTATAGCCTCATACATTTTTAAAGGTGCCTAAAGTCTCAGTCTCACTGTGACGTCAGTATTTTTGGTGACCTCGTTAATCAAGAGGTCAAATACGATAACCTTGGTATAACTCCTAACCAACATCTCACAATACCAAATCAAACCGTCAGAAAAGTTACCAAACCTTCTAAGAGTGGTATACATTAAACTAACATCATTGTAGCACACTCTATTTCTCGATATATGATTAAGCTGGTGTTTTACTGTGCATAATTTTGTCATTAGGAATAGTTTCTTTATAACAAACTTACTCGTTGAGAAGGTTAAGTTTACAAAATAACTGGCCTTTTAAAACAAAAATAATCAACAACAAAATATAGGAAAGAACAATTGAACCATCCGAGTACTTACCTGAGTTTTAGGTTAAGAAAAAAAATCCAATTAACTTTTAAAATTTCCACTGACTGACCGTTCCAAAGTCAAAGAAAGAAGTAAATATAAGGATTTTCTGTGTTCACGGTGTTATAGTAAATCATGTTACAAGCTTTGGAATTGTAGAAAAGTTACAATTATGTGTACACTGAGTAGGAATTGCATAATTGCCTGGATTATCATGACCATGTTCCAAGAACCGAGCTAATGACGTTACCTTGTAATCCAGATCATTTTTGCGAGCTGATGTTTCAGCTTCGTTTCTATAATGCAACATTCCCTTTTTTCTTTATCAATTTTCCTTGCCATCCATATTTGCTGCTTTCAGTTCTTTCTGTCATGGAAGGGAAGTCGCCCTTCTATGGCAATTCCAATTACACATACATACTACATACATACATACATACATACATACATACATACATACATACATACATACATACATACATACTATATATGTTAATTGGAATCAGATGTTTAACAATAACAAACCAAGGGGGGGGGGGGGGGGAATGGGCGTGCTAAAGTGAAAGATATGCTTGCAAAAGGATCTGGTTAAAAACGTAGCGCCGATATTTCACCTTGTAGAGCATGTTGTCATTATAGCCACAGACACGTGTCAAATAAAACTTGTAATAGCCTCAAAAGTATTTCATATTTTATGGTTCAAGTTAATAATTCATTTTTATCCCATTAATGTAACTCAAGACACAAAAGTCCTTTTACCTTTTACAGGAAAGGACAGGGATTTTTAGTTGCTTAAAGTTATGTCAAAGCACTTACGCTTTTTTACCAAATATTTACAACAAATTGCCTTTTTGTTGCCTCTTCTGTGTCTTGAGCTCATGAGAGAACTAGTTTTTTATTCTTTTTCCTCATGCATTCATTAGAGTGATAATAATAGTCTCTAATCTCTGTTATTAAATGACGTCCTAAAAAGCGTATTTAATTAATGTTGATAGCTACATGATGAAACCCGTGACGGAACACGTAGTGTGTTTTTTTCAAATAAAGCGAAAATAATTATTGTTACCATTAAATACAGCTGCTTATTGCTAGTTTTTGCAAGAAAGAGAGAAAAAAATTCGACAATATTTTTTAGATCTAAAAAATAGGCTGGCGTCCGAGCTGGTGTGAATGATCTAACTAATTTATTTTTATCTTGATGCTATGTTATGAGTGCGATGTGGAGACAGGTTTCCGTTTGAGTGAACTGTTCGCACGAATCTGAACATGGGCAAAATTTATTTTTGTTGACCCAGGTAATTTTCTACCTCTGATTCTGCTTTGCAAAAAAGTAACTTCAAGTTTCGCTTTGTTACTGTAAACTGTATTGGTAGATTAGCATGACCACTAGTCAAATTTTGAACCCCCAAATCGCTCAAATTGTAATCCGTACTTAAGAAATTCTATTGTAAAGAGAAGATAAACGATGATAACTTTTGGGCTGAAAGAAGGACGTTGATAACATTCAATATGCAGATAGCACAAAACTATGTGCTGATAGTTATTGTTTTTGTAAAGCCTGTGTGGATTATACCTCAGTATCGAAAAAAGCTAACTCTTTTACAAGATATAAAAAGTAGGATACTGGGTTACCAACTAGTAAGGGAGAGGTTAAAGAAGGAAAAAAGAAATAACGGCATATAAATAATAAGATTTCTTAACTTTCTAAGAAATTTTTCAGACATGACACAGCGAAGAAGTTGCTTGAAATATATCTTAGTATATACTATGTCTGTATTTGGCATCAAAGAAGGATATACGGACAAAATATGCAACTTTAGTTATTCGTGCACATTTTCGTTTTACTTTTCTTAAACCTGTATTTCAACTTTACACTGACGTCAACTATTAACCCATAGCAAATTATACGATAACAATTAAAATAACAACACTTTTGTAACAGTTCTTTTACCAATTGAAACAATGAACACCCTACTTTACATATCATTTCGGAATAAACTGAAGCAACCCACTACATTAATCTTGGTACGATTACGAGCGATATTTCATTAGAAATAGGCCAGTTAAGCATAAAACGACTAAAAGGATAACATTTTGCAATCCCCCTATGAAAACTATTAATTTACAAAAGACAATACCCTTTTTTCATTTAGTATAAGTAAGGCAATGCTTGCAAAGTCGACATGATTTTGTGAGTGGTTTTTAATAATCAAGATCTTGAAACCCCGACGTGTTTGGAACTTTGAGGAAAAGAGAAATAATAAGCAGGAAAAAGTTGTCAAGTGAAAAGATAAGAGTTGATCTTAGACTTCAAAAAATCCAAATCATATGAAGGGTGAAATCATACAGATGTCAGAGATTCTCATAGCGTAGCTGTCGGAGGAAGAAAACTATATTCTCAGATGGATAACAAGGAAAACCACTGTATGAAATCCAACAAAAGTGAGCTGGTAACAGGAGGAAAGTTCATTTTCAAAATACATAGAAATGTCGTACTGTAGTAATTATTTCTTTTTTAGATGGGCGAATATGCTCAATTGAAAGGTGAAAAAATATCAAGCAGGTGAATATCTCAATTTTTCAATTTGTGTACTTAAAATTATTATTCTTTAGTTGGACCCCTACGCTCTGTCATTCTACCTTTAGGTAGAATTGTCTTAGAAGACAAGCACAGCATAATAAGGAAAGAACTCTTTGAATAAAAACCTCTGGTAGCTGAGACTCAAGAGGTAGAACTATTGACTAAATATGTATGATTATTTGGTTTAGACTCCAGCTGAGATAAGCATGAATTTATCGTTGCATTTCAATCCAACATTTGCTAAACTATAGAAACATTTGTAATCATTAACACGTTTTTTGGAAATTAAAAATATAATCGTACACCTGCATTATTTATCCAATCGATATAATGCAAGTAACATTATCGAACGTTCAGGACGCTGAAAATAAATTAAATGCATTTTTGTAAAACCCATTTGGTCCTTCCAATAAAATTAGATGTGTGAATACAACAGACAAATGAAAGGCAATCACCCATCTGTAATCTAATATTATTTTTTTAAAGAGTGAACTTAACATAAAAGATATAATTTATTTTTGTCTCTGAGATCTTGATAAAATTTTTGTTTAGGGCGGAAAACAAGAGTTGTTTATTTTACGCTTATGCCAGGATAAAAGGAAAAGAATATGATCACACAAAATAAAAGTGATCGGTGTTTGGTAAAACTGAGGATAAATTTGATCACCTTTATTTAGTCAGTTATTTATTTAATGAAGCATTACTAGAAAAAATTCAAAGAGGACGTGCTGTCAATTATGTAAGAGAATCTAATAGTAATTCATGCAGGGTTATGTCTGGAGACCCCCTTTTAGAAAATATGCTAAAAAAAATCACTGGTTTTGTTTTTGAATTTTATTTTCGTTTCTAATCACTTTGTTGTTTTTGTTTTTATTGTTGATACTCTGAAGAATTTGGTGAAAATCTGTAGGGGTTTTTTGCTTAAAATCACTAGCCTAAGTACTTTGTACCGTTGTCAGTTTAAGACTGCATTATTATTTTCTAGTCAAATACCATTTTTTACATTTGCTGCTTTCTTGAGTTTCAGCCTGGGGTTTCCAACCAGTCCTATTGCTGTGGATATTTAAGCTAATACACGTGAAGTTTTGTTATTGCCGGCATACTAATACTCAGTACAAAGTAATGCGTAGGAAAACAAAAAATTCTACCGTTTGTTATTCACACAAAAAATCCCCCTTGATTTCTATAAAAAGTCACGTTTCTACACCAATATTATTCCACCTGGTCATACGTTTGTTCCTTACGAAAGGACCATTATTGACATATAGCTTGATGATTGTCTCAAGAAGCTTTGGAATAAATTCTATCATGCATATTCTGTGTTTAAACACTGTGGAGAAGCTGCAACAAAATGAAATTTGCCATTGAGTACGTTAGAAAAGGAAAGAAAATCTGCTTGCATGTACAAGTTTCTACATTTATAAAGATGTTTTTTGCTAATGGCAGCTATGAATTAATTGTAAAAACGTACGTGTGTTAAAATGCTTATTAAAAAAATCAAGGTTAATATTTTACGTCAATTTCGGCAAATACACTTCCCTTCATTTTTAAAATTTTATTTTTTTATGCTCAGACAAAATAAAAGGTGTCTATGGAGTATAAACCTGACCATCAACAGAATGTTAATGAGCTTTACTAAGTGGTACACCTGTCACCGTGTTTTGACCATTTCTTGAAAAGAAGTTGTTTATCAACTATAATCCCGCTGACCCCACAATTGAAATACGTTTCTGCTCCCATTACGAGTGACAGGAAAAGCAAAATATTATCACTGTTCTATTAAAACTAAAATGACGTACGTGTATAAGCATTTTTGTTATGTAATCCTGTTACTTGAGACCCTGGTACTTTGTCACTGTTGTCTATATGGAGCGAAGCTCTTAAATTCATTTTACTGATAATAATTTTGAGCAATGAGCAACAATTTTTATATTACTTTGCTTTTCTGGGTTATAGTTTAGAAAGATAGAAAACTACAATTTTTGGCTTACGGTGCGATGTACATTTTGCGAGGATATATGATGCTTTGAAAAGAAAACATTGCACCTCAAAAATGCTCATCGGGATTTCAGTAAACAAAAAGTTAAAAGAAGTCCTCTCACCCCTCTTCACCTCAAATAAACTCTGTCGTCAGAAAATTAAGATGCTGAACTGAAAATTCGCCTCTCCTCCCTCTCCCTCTGAATGTATGGATTTGCCTCTGTGTGAATGATTTCTTTGGTTGCTTTGTACATATTTTATTATTTATTGCAGGTTTTATGTGCATAAATACTGACTGTCTTATGAGGTACTCTTCTTTACTTTACAAATACTGTTCGATTAATGCCTATATGACAAGCATTGCTTTATGTATACCAGAGTGCTGAAAGTTGTCCATTTCAGCAACACTTTAATTCAGGCTGAGATAATTTACAATTAGGTGGTATAGGTTTTTTCCTTCGGCGCTTTTGACCGAGTGGTCAATGTTCTGGGTTTGGAAAGCAAACCACTGTTTGACCAGAGCTCATGTCTATCATGAGGGAATGAGGGAATATTTGTGTACGAGCTAAGATAAAGTTATGTAGGTTTGCTGTATCGTACTGGTTTATTATTTCATTCAGACGAACACCAAATTCTTAAACAAGTTATTACTATAACACAAGATAAGAATTTAATAACTTCCTACACAAATAATTTTGGCAAGTATGACATGAGGAAACATGTCATACTTACCAAAAGGACTATTTGAGTAAGCATCTGCTCTGACTGGGACCGACAGGTAATGTTAAGGAGTAAAGAACCCGGAAAAAGGACGAAAATACCACTCAAGAAAAGCAAAGAAGAATGTTAAAAGGCTAAACAAAATCAGGAAGAGAACTGAGGTGCTTTCACCCTGCCCTATTAATATAATCGATAACATTCATTTACCCTGTGTTTTATTAAGAAGTTCAAGCAGGGTGAGTGTTCGAAGGTCTGGCAAGTAGAAGGGAACAAGAGAGATAACTCCCTTTATAATGTGGAACATCTTAAAACTTTGGCAAGTAAAAATGCCATTGTTTTGAAAAGCTAGTTAGTTTTAATAAGAACTTGATAAACACTAGCGATCTGGCGCCTGAGTTGAATAAGAGTTAGTTGATTAGGTCAAAGGGAAAAAATTAGTTAGCAACAAACACCACTAATAAAATTTAATACAATGACATACATAATCTGGGTGGCGTTCAAATAAACTTCAGAAATTTTTTTTAATCAAAACACCAACTAAAGCTCTTTGACTGTATTTTGAAGAAAGGTCTGAGTTGTATAGATGTCAAGTTTGTTCACAGGTAGTAAAAGTCATGACTTTCTTTGAGGGTATTATGTTAACCTTAAAAACGGGGCTTACACTAGCATGAAGATGGTAGTTGGTTTTGCTTTCCCAAGCGACAATTCTACAAGTATTTCTTTTCTCTTCATTTCCTCCTCTATTCGTAAACATAGGTTTAATATTCGAACAACAATTGAAAAACTAAGAAGGAAAATGTGAGTTTATTTTTTAAACCAATAACAAAATTCGTCTGTTGAAGTATACATTAATAATGCCATTATTTGTAACTGCAATACTTCCTTTTACTTTACATTAAAACAGGCATTGGGGTAATAATTTCATGACAACACAAGTGATAGGATGAAAAAAAAAGATGACTAAATTTATGGGAACTTTCAAATTCTTTTCTCTTTAACTAAGCTTTTGCTTGACTACGCGAATTTGGTCACAATATTTTTTTTAATTATCGTTTTTGACTACATATCTAGCCAATAGAAATCAAATGAGCGTATATATTTATTAAGATATGTTTTTAACTCCCAAAATCAGGAAGTTCGTCTTATTTATTTGGTGTTATCATTACTATTGTTTATTAAGTATTGGCCTCTATATCTGTATACCTTCTTTAATCGATAATTAGACTATTTCGGGTTTTTTTATTCTTATTGTTTTTGTGTATTTAAAACCACTGGCCTTGTTTATTATGAATTGGTCAGATATCTTGCAAAAAACGTGCGTAAAGAAATATACTGGCTGTATTACATTTGATTGGTTACTACGTAGAGAAACATCCCTTCTAGTGTAAGAAACTGATGAACTTTACTCTTTCTTGTGACTTCCTCATATTGTCTCTCTTGTTATGTTCAGATGGTTTATTTAGTAATTAATATTCATTTTTGTTTTTATTTATTTTTTATTTGCTATTTTTTATTGATACAAATGTAAAGAGGCACTCAGTAAATAGAGTTATAGAAGCTCATAATATCTTTAGTTTATCTTTACCCTCATTTGCAATCGTCTTCTATTAAATCCCTATCATGTGATTATTGAAGTGTGATTGAACCAGTGACTATTCTGGTGATTTTACTTCTGTTACTGTTTATTTATTATGGCTGTTAAATAAGGTCTGCAAACGATAACCTTCATCGCGTTTGTATTGCATCCTGTTAGAAAAACATATATTAAAGTTTGTCTTGAATATTATTTCATGATTAATATTACTAGTACTGTTACAATTACCATCACTATTACTATTACTATTACTATTACTATTACTATTACTATTACTATTACTATTACTGTTGTTATTATTACTATTATTATTACTATTACTATTACTATATTACTATTACTATATTAATATTACTATTACTATTACTATATTACTATTACTATTACTATTACTATTACTATTACTATTACTATTATTATTACTATTATTATTACTATTACTATTACTATATTACTATTACTATTTTCATATTACTTTTACTATTACTATATTACTATTACTATATTACTATTACTATTACTATTATAACATTGTTATTATTATATTTTTATTATCATAATTTCTGCTCCTACTATTGTCCTTATCAGTTATGCATTTAAGAGTAGTTTTAAAGTAAACTGATTACTGGACGTAATTTGTATCTGCTGTAATGAAGAAAAAATGGAAACCATTATTTGTATTTAATTAATATTTCACTGTCTATTTCGTTAAGACATTTTTTGTGTCATTGTTTTAAACCTTCATGGTATGCATAAATAACAACTAGTAAAAATGACATTTAAGAAACATATACACAAGCACCAAATTCCAAATACATAGCAGAAATAACTATTTAACTAATTGACAGGCATGTGGACAACACCACCAGGAGATGTGGTAGGTTTAAAAAAATAATTTTTTTATTTACTTTGGAAATTGATGGCTAGTAATAGTGAATTAATTGAAATTTTAAGAGAGGTCACAAATGTTCCCAGTTGAGTCGCATCAAATACCAATTTTATACATTTAGTTTTATACAAAAACAGTTAAAATTCCATTTTGGCAGGAAACATATACATTTTTCTTCAATAAGATCAATTTTGATCGATCATTCAAAGATTTGTTTATTAATTTTTGTATAAAGAGTCACTCCCCACCTGAAGGGAGTCACTGTACCGCTCTTTTAATCGGAATCTATTAAGATTTTGGTATACAAAAGAGCTTGGTACAAATTAAAAATAAATTGCTACCTTTAGAATAGTTATTTTTACGTCATGGAAAACACATGTCCACATTACAGAGCAATTTTATCTGTTGAAAAGAAAAACAATTTTTGTCTACCATATATATTCTTCGGACGAAATTAGTGTAGGCTTTATTATGGTTGGACAAGATCCAGATGTTTGCTTGACATTATCAATAACGAAAAAAAAATCTTATCGTTGCAAGTTGAACTTACCTTTCTAAAATAGAATAAAAACCTAAAAAAACAATTATAACTGCAGCTAAAAATATCCATACGGATTTAAAACCAACTGATTATAGCAGAGAAATTTGAAATGATAATATTTCTTAATTTATGAAAGGGTATAGCAACAACACAGAACAAAACACTTTATTACTAACAAATTTTAAGATCAGATTGGAGTGATGATATTATTTCGTGCAAGACTCGAAGATAAATTAAGTAAATTAAAGGGTATTTTTATTTACATCAAACATATTGGAATTATTTACAACTTGTTAGGACGTTCACCATGCTTAAAATTTATTTAAATCATTTTGTGGCAACCCGCAAACAAGATTTTTGAACAAAAATCTCTAGTCAAAGGACTTTTCATAAAGGAGTGGTGGTCCCTGCCAAACCATTAATATACAGGGGTAGACATTCTAACTTGAAAAATGTCAAATTTGCAATTAAGTCAGTAATTGGGTCTTACCTGAAATCTACACACAAACAAGCCTAACACGTAGACTTTGAACTGAAATAATTCTAAATAAAGAAAAAAAGGAATAATTACCAGCTAATTTTGAAATACAAATACTACTGCAGTTTATATTACACCCTCAAAAAGCTGCAGCAATTTACGAAGGTGAAAAGGAGCTTACAAATGTTCCCTTCTCCCTTGGTAAAGTTCTCCTTCTGAAGCAAGTGATCACTTTTTTGACTTGTACTCTCAAGTCTCTTCGTACTAACAATGTTATTAATGGGTTCCAACCGGAATTACACAAACCTATGCACATTGTATAAAGTTGGGTCCTCATCGATAGCTTTTCCTTCATCACGGTAGCAACAATTCTTGGAAGTAAATAAGGAATGTAAGATAAAAAGAAAACAAATATTACAACCATAGTACTTAATGCAATTTTAATTTCTTTTCTCTGACTGTAATAACGAGATGCATCTACTAGTTTGCCTTTGGGCACCTTATCAGCTTCATCTTTTGTGTTTTCCTGAATGCGTTTTGATTGAGCTCTTGCCTTTATTTCATTATCAATACGCCGTTGCTGCTTTCTCGCTGTACGAAACACTGTCACATTCACAGCCGCTATTATACAGTAAGGAATAATCAGGCTTGTTAAGGTTACAGACAATGTGTAAGCCAACTGTCCATCCCAATTAACTTTACAAAGAGCACCTTTTGCCCCAACATAAATAAAATTATTTTCAAATACTGCTGCAGGCATGTACACACAAAAAGAGTGTATCCAAGGATACAAGTTGACCAATGCAATAAATCGATATGAAAAGTATCGGTTGTACGCAAATGGATGCATGATGGCCACATATCTATCAACTGAAAACGTCATAAACGATAAAATGGAAGTAACACCTAGTGAAAATGCCACATATGTTCCAATTCTGCAAAAAGGTTTCCCAAATCCATTTGAAAACATATCACCGAGGAGACTCATAACAGCATAAGGCAAAGCAAGACAGCACACTAAAAAATCCACCATCGCTAAGTTGTAAAGGAAATAATTTGATCGAACTTGTCTCAACTTTGAACATTTGATGAAAGCTAAAAGTAGAACTGTGTTTCCCAAAAGTCCTAGTAATATAGAACATCCATATATAGTGCAAATGATCGCTATGTCCACAGTTGACACTAGATTTGCTGCCATATCGAATATCAAAGCTAGTAAAGAGTAAAGAAAACAGCAGGTACAATAAGAAGCAATATTATTGATTTTTGAGTATTACGCCCTTTTCCCACTATAATTTATTAAGAAACGTTTTATTTGCAAGGTTTTAATGGCACTGTTCTTGTATTTTTATCTTGTATGCTATTTCTAATAATTCTTTCTTATAATCATTGACAAGTCCAAAATGAAATATCTTTGTAGACTCAGCCTTCATTACATATTCAATACCAACATCGGTTTCTCTCTTGTTTTTCTCTCTTTTTGAACAAACTGGCTTATCGCGTTCTAATTTGTACTTTACCCACCAAACACGAATGCCTACTGAATTCTAATTAACCCCCCTAAAACAGAAGCTAATGAAAACCGTGAAACCTGTTGAAAATCGTCAGTGGAGGCTCTATTCTCTTTGAAAAGTAAATTCTCTGTAACTCTAATTTCCAAGGTTATCTTGTTGTAAATCTTCCCAATATCACAGGTGGTCTCATTTTCTTATATAAAGCAAGTCATCAATGTTAATCCTGTTGTAGAACTCTATTCCGTTAACAGAAATGGCTAACAGTGACTAGTAAATATAACTTCATGGAGAATTTACTGAAATAAGGTTCTTTCCTTAAAAACTACATGGTTCCTCTTTACGTTCCACAAATGTATGCTTCAAAAGCTCTTACTAGTACCAGTAGACGATTTTTGGACAACCCAGTGTACTATGAATTGTACAGAATATTCCTGGGTTTCTGAACACTAGATCTTGTCTTGGATATAATCTCACCTAAAAATAAAAGAAATTGATTTACTACAGAAAATTTTTGTTTGCGCAAGTTATTTACAAGTGCAATCGAAATACAATAAATTTAAACAATCGACCAACAAAAGCTTAAAGATGTTAAGAGCATCAAAATAATAGTCGAAAAACTATCCTTAGTTCCTAAAACATTACAATTATGTAAGTTTCAGTACAGATATTTCACTGTATGTGTAGTTAGCCGTTTATAGTAGTTTTATTCCTATGTAATTGAGCCTGGGAAACGACTTATCGCCAAATTAGTGACTTAACAAAAAAACATTTCAAAATCGGTGTTTCTTAAAATTTCAATCCACTTTTCAGTATAATATTTTGAGATTTTGGAGAAAGAAAAGAGATACTCACGTTAATCCGAAGGGTTGTTTTGGTACGAAGTGAAACAAAATGGTAGTTATATTTCGTAACAAAGCTAAACTGGACAATACTTCATCAATGAAGTCTAAGTACTACCAAAGGTGAATTATTACTTTTATATTCGGTCATCAAGCGGCACTCTTTCAATCTTAGAAATATCAACATGTCATTAATTTTCTTTTGTTAAATTGTCTGCTGAGTTTGCTTTATCAGGTAGAAGCTGCTAACAGAATTTGCAAATAAAAATCATAAAAATACATAATATCCTGAGGCTCATACGGTTTAACGTTAAAAATCAAATAAGAAACACATGAATATGTTCTAGTACGAATAACATTACCCTCTACATGGTGACGTTTCCAAAATTGTACAATACGTAATGGCCAGACGTAAAACGTCATTAGCAAGTTCTAAACGGTAGTGTAAGAAGTGTTGACTTAAACCCTGTTAACGAGTAACTAAATATAGTAAATCATAGTTTGGTATTTGTTTAGAAAAAATTCATAGCAGGCAAAGCCTTTTTGGATTTTCGGATTTTACAGAGCTGCTAGGAAGTAGCTTGTTTAAGGTAGCTGATGAAACGTGAAATTTGTATGATTGTAAGCTTGGTGGATGTTCAAAACATGAGTCAGGGTTGTCAAGATTAGATAGGGTATTGTTGTCATTAATATAGAAGTGGTATTCCATATTCATTCTCAAGGTAATACAAACACAACATAACTAAATACAGCACTACACTTCAGGGGTTCCCCTGATCAGAACGAACCCGGATTTAAATCTGAATTTACCATACTCAGAATGGTAACTTTGATCGGTACCACCAACGCTCACACATTAAACTTACACTTTGCAAAAATGGTATATAAACAATGCTCTTTGTCACTGAGCTCATCAGAATCCAAGGCAACTTGCTCTACCCTCCACCTAAGCGTTACAATTTATCAAAATCACGAAAGCATCATATTCCTCTACTGTTTCTTTAAAAATGACAAAGATAATCTGTGTCGTTCATTATTACTCTCCAGGGCCGTAAATCTACATTGCTAGTTATTGGAGTGGGGAGGGGGTAACAGACCCAATGAATATGAAGTGCGCAGTGGGTCATAACACCTGAGCAAATTATGACAGGTATCTAAAACACTGTTTAAACCTTGAATTGATCCTGCTGTATAGGCTCCTACTTTTTATGGTGACTAACGGTAAATACATTGATTTCACAGTTTGTTGTGAATTATGATCACAGTGGAAATCAATGAAATTTCTATTTTCGAAGTGATTCTTAAGATTATTGGTGCTCAGGTCTACATTTGTTAAATTTTTAGGATTTTAGGACACCGATTCTTATAAACAGTTTCTTAAAAAGCAAAATACGTTTATTGCAGTTTACTATTATGAGTTAAACAGTCTTCAACCAAAAACCTGCCAAAGGCATATATTCCATTTTCTGTATTAAACAATTTAGCTAAATCGTGAAGTTGAATTTCCATGGCTATTTCTTTATTGATTGAACAAGCCATGATGTGAGCTAATCGAGCGTTTCCACATAAAGATCCCGGATGAGTTATCAAGAACTTTATTTTTGAAAATGATCTTTGTCTAGCAATGTTCGTAACAAGGGTGACAAGGATTACTTGCAACTTCTTCATTGCCCGAAGCATCAATTTTTGAAACTCTCTTCTGCCCATAAATGAGTTGAGTTCACCAAGTCCACTATTATATCAAAAATCTTGAGCAGCAAGGTATCGCAAATCCATTTCAAGAGTATCTTGTCATAAATCCGACACCGTTTCAGCGTGTTCACTGTCAGTTTTGCAATTTTATTTGGTTCAAATGGGGAGAGACTTTGGTCTTGCAAAGTTTGGCTTAGCTTATCAAGTTGCTTTCTAATTATTGAACTTAGCTCACACCCGAACATGTACTTGAGCTTTATCATACTAGCTTTAAGGCCCGCTGATTTGATCCTTTGCTCTTCATAAATAATGACACTTTTGTCTCTTTGGAGCCACTGTATCTCTTCAAATTTATTGAGAATGTCTTTAAGAGCCTGTTCTCTTGCCGTACACTTTGATGTAAATAAGTCGTGCAGTCCGGTGTACAGGTTATCTGATTCATTTTAAAGAGCTTTTAAACTTTTGTAATTCCTGAATAATTTATGTATAAATTTTATGAGCTCTCTTTATGTCTTAAATGCTATCTTAAGCACAGGTACTCCTTTTATAGTGTCACCAAATGCAAAATTTAGAGAATGGCAATGGCAGTCTACATATTAGCAAGATCTATTTTCCTTTTTGGTGATCGCTGCTACAGCCTTAATTCCTCCCTTCATGACTTCTGCTCCATCATATCACTGCCTCTTTGCATACTTGATATCAAGGTCAGCTGGTTTTAGGAAATCTAGAATATAATCAGAAGTTTTTTGCTTTTAAATCAGCCAGTACCTTTATGACCAGGTATTCTTTATGGGACATGAGTATATCATCTAAAGATCTAATGAAAATAACAAGTTGTTCCTGTCCTGATAGATCACTTGTTTCGTCAGTAATGATACTAAAGTACCTACATTTGAAATTCTTTATTTTGTTAATAACTTCTTGAATTGTCTATATAGCAAATAGCTTATTAAGTTGAATTCTCGTAGGAGAAAACTTGATATACTTTTTACTAATCCATTCCTTAATATTACACCTAAATCTTAGGAGAGCAATTAAATGACTGTCCTCGATTCCTCTATTAGGATACCGTGACCCACGAATCACCAGCCTTTGGCACCAAAGAAACTGAAGTGACTGCAAAATTTTAGCAAACATCAACCTGTCTCTTTGATTTTCACTAACTGTACTCTTATCAATCATCACAGATATGTCATGAGTAGTTTCCGAGATGGTGGTGAGTTGTAGTGTGGCTGCCGTGTGTGCTTCACTGTGCTGGTGCTTTATAAAACATTTAACCTCTTGTGATGCCTATTTCCGGTTTTTAAAACCTTTTTCTATGAAGACATCTTCCTTATTATCGGTCGTTACAGGTCTTACTTTTTCTACCTTACAAAATGATAATTTCCCGTCTCGCTTAAAGAAATCGAAGAGGAGAAAGATACTTGACGTCAAAACGGAGTTTAATATAATTTCAATTAATTTATAATTAATGAAAAGGTCAAATAGTCTATGGTCATATAACCATTCTACATTTGATGATATTTGGTGGGGGGAAGGGGGGAAGAAACTGTCATTTTTGTTGGAACGTATATGTTCCTTGGCCAACATCGTACTTCAACAGAGTATTTGGTCTTAGAGTTATTGTGGCCTGAATAATTCAGAATTTAGTTAACACAGAAATGCCTAGAAAATCCTAGGGAACAAAATGTTTGTTTAAATTTTCACTCCATCATATACCGCTAAATTTCTCAAAAAATTCATAAAGCTGGGTCAGCTCATTGAAAGGTCTAGCGACAAACATTCGTTGATAGCCACTTTTATTGAGTAAAAAACTTTTCAGAAATAGCGAAAAGTAAAGAACTGCATCTTAAAACAATGTAGTGGATTTGATTTGTTTAAACTATATATTTGCAAACTGATTAATGGTAACAACAATTCCTATCACCTTCAGACAAAACTGAAGTTTAACCTCTACAAGCAGAAAGCCGCGGGAAGAAAGTCTATAAATGCTGAATATTTTTAGCAAAATTAAACATTCCTCTTTACACCCAATCTTCCAAAATGCATGCTGTTGTCTGGAAATCATAAACAAAGGAAAAGCATGACCAGAGAAACCGTCATGGTTAAGGAAGGGTCTGTGAACAATAGACAGGAAGATTAGCTTAATCCTTTTACAAAATTATTTAAAAATTCCAATAAAGTAAAACCCATCTTTCCATACGAACGAATCGTTTCAAAACGACTTAATGTTCCCGCCTTAACATTCTCCTTAAAACAATACAGAAAAGTCACAGTGGAAGAAAACACCAGAGTCTCCAGGGCCACAAAAATATACATTAAATTCATTATTAATTTGAAACTGGGAAAACCTTCTTTTACAACACATAAAAATATAAGAAATCAGGTAGTTTTGAACTAATATGCACAATTGTGCTTGCCTACTTCCGTTTTTCCCAACCAAAAGACAATCTGCCACTCCATTGCAGACTGCAAAGGAATATCACTAACAGTAATTTTGGGAAAGGTCAACAATAAATAGACTTGTCCCAACGGAAAGCCTAACGCTGTCAAAACATCAAAAAGGAGTACTAGAAAAAGAGATCTTCGTTTTCATAAATCCTTCATCAACGAAGAATAGTCATAGAGAATCGCTTGGCTCCAAGGTTGCACAAAGTTTAACTGCTCCTACCCTATCTTCTTACCATAATTCAAACTATCACTTGCCAAAGAAAGCTACCCAAAACCTACCCAAAATCAAACCAATAGCAACAGGTTACATCTTTCGAGGGACTTTTCAGTCGTTGCATATATCCTGCTAGTCATTTCTCTTGTGCTAAATATAAACTAACATCTGAAGTTTTTCCAATGAGACCATTAGACAGTAAGAAGCTGATACATCCTGTCACCTGTTGCAGAGATATTAGTGACATTAAGGGTAAACTACCAATACTGTCGGCCAAAACATTGTTTTTCATCCTTGTTCTTTTTAGTAGGGACAAGAATGAAAGGCAATTGTGGTTTTCTACTTTCTTTCCAACTGCATTTCACCCATCGATCTGAAAAAACAGTATGATTAAAATGTAAAGGTGTTTGCCTTGGACTTATGGACACAATAAAAACAACCCCCCAAATTATCCGAATAAATATGAGAAATAGATTATTGTCCTGCTGCCGAGCGAAGCGAGTCAGTAGTCAGTTTCCCCGCCAAAATCTATGTTTTATCCTGTACCAGGAGGTGGATGTTTATTCAGCTAAAAAATTGGGTGCACGACGTGGTTTTTCAAGATATTCAAATGAAATTTGGTATGAATCAAGTTTGTCAAAAATAATTATGGTGCTATTAATTATGCAGTTAAAATCCCAGTAGTTAATGAGTTATGAGGTAATTACATTTTGCTTATGAAACAACATTTTCTTATTTCACTAATAATCTCCCGTTTTGAACGGGCGTCACAATGGCCGACTGGTCTAAAACACTGTTTCTGGAACATGTGGGAGTGGATTCTTACTGGGTGTGGATACTTCTGACAACTTTTTTTAAATATATGTATATATCAGTATATTTTCTTGACCGAACTTTACACTTACAATCTACTGGACGTAATGTTTTAGCTACAAATCATAATAAATGAAATTATCATTACAATTATTTGTTACAATTAATACTCTGCGGAACTCAATGTTTTATTTGTTTTACTTAAAGTGCCAGCTGAGTCAGTATTACATAAGTAGCAGAAAAAGAAGCATTGAGTATCTAGTCACATTTAAAGAGAAAGAAAGGGGTGGTTAAATGTGACTGAGTATAGAAAATCAAAGAAAAAGGACCTGATTTGTCAGGAGTTGAAGTGGGTGGATGAGGGTGGTACAGAAAAAAGAAAGAAAATGGAAATTCCAAGATAAGTAATGGAAATACAAACCCAGTCACATTTACAAAGGGAGGAAGAGGGTGGCCAAATGTGACTTTAAAGAAGCATATGAACCAGGTTCTGTTTAGTCAGTACTTAAAGTGGGTGGATGAGGGTGGTACAGAAAAAGAAATAGAAAGAAATTAATCCAAGAGATAGACCATGGAAGCAAAGAACTCTATGTCAGTTAAAGAGCTAGTAAAAGCTTGTAGTGGTCAGATGAGGGTAGTAGAGAAAAAGAGGGAGTCCACATGACCTTTAACAAAACATATTTGACCGCAAGCAATCAATGGGGAAAGAGAAATGTGAGCCTGGAAGAGGAGGCTGAAGATAAATTTCCTGAAGAAAGAAGAGAGGTGCCGCTGAAGCAACTTAAGATGAAAGACTGAGTGTGTTTCACTAGTTGGTATTGCAGATTAGAGAAAGCACCTATACTGAGAACTGGGGGGAATTCATCAACTTTGATCCCAGTACAGGTAAGACGTTAATCCACGCAGTGGCACACTAAACCAGCCATGTCTTTCCATAAGAGAGGAGAGACTCCCAAGCCCCTAAAGATGAGGGAGTACAAGGAGCTGCCTGTACAAGAAAGAAACAGTTTTGAGTGAGCTAGCAGGACACTACCCTCCTGCTAATATCAAATTAAGAGATTATTTCAATAAACATATTAGCAGAAGGGTGTTATAATTCTAGTTAAAATTAGTTTTTACCATTGTTATTGTTTCATTGTAGAAATAATATAAATGCTAATGTATTTTGTGTTTTGTAATTTTCGTATGCGTAATTTTCCTATATTATTGTGGAGTGAATAAAAATTAGTTATTTATCTGGAGACATGACACACCTTCTCACGGTGTTCCCTGTTAAGCTGTCTACTTGAATCTACACTTCAAACCACGTCAGTGAACTAACTATGTCATTAGACAATCTATTATTGATACCCAAACGAATCTCCATTATAAACCTCAGCGTACTACAATTGAATGTCGAGGACATGACAGCCTTCAAAAATACTGTGATTGAGCAAGTGACTCTGACCCATAAACCCGATGTGATACTTCTCCAGGAAACACACTGTGATGCCCTGAGACTACTGAAATTATCAGGCTATGTCCTGGCTTACCACATAGCGAGCAAAGTGCATGGCACCGCATCCTTTGTTGAGTGCACTGTACCATTCTAGAAACTAATGAAGAGTGCACCACAACAAGACACTGAATTGATTGCCATTCGCGTAGCTGGTACTACTGTTGTGAATGTGTACAAACCTCCCCCAACTGAACTCAGTCGACAGACGATGCCAGAACTTGTTAAGCCCACTCTTTTTGCTGGTGATTTCAATAGCCACCACACCGAATTCAGTAGGAATGGCAAGAATGGAACCACTCTTGCTGAATAGGCAAGTCGTACTAATCATCTCATGGTATATGACCCAAAACAGCCAAAAACCTTTAGGTCCAGGAGATGGAAAACTGAAACTAACCCTGATCCCTGCTGGTGGAATGGGCCACTTCCTGCACCCTGTAGGACTGTCCTAGGACACTTCCCCAGCTCTCAACACTGACCATCAATCATCAACACCCACAGGCCAATCAATACCCAAACATCTTCGCACCCAGCTCCATGATGGAACTTCCGCAAGGCAGATTGGGCCAAGTATGCAGAACTAGTTGATGCTGCTGTACCCAACCTACCAACACTAGAGAGTGATAACATCAATGAAACCTATGAAACCTTTACCAAAACCATCCTGATAGTTGCCCATCAAACCATTCCTAGAGGAAAAAGGAAGCAATACATCCTATGCTGGGACAGGCACTGTGAAGATCGGTCAATCAGCTCTTCTCCTGATGACTCAGCTAGAACTGCACACACAAATGAACTAAAAGAACACCTGAATAATTTGAAGCGTGATCGTTAGCTTGCAACTGTGGAACAGATAGATATGACTCACTTTAGCCGAAAGGCATGGGTAGTCATATAGCGCTTTACTGGAAACTACCTCGACAGTGTCCTGTGAGGGGCAACGCCATTGCAAGTGTCCTCGTAGCAAATGGCAAATTCCCTGGTGCTGATAAAGAGCTTGAAAAGACGGTTAAAGCCACAACCTCAAAATTGATTAATTCACTAACAGCTAACATGAACGTGTCCGCTGATTTTACTGATGACGAACTCGAACTAGCTTTCAAGAAGATGAAGCCTAACCAAGCTGCTGGTGCAAATAAAATATACCCAGAGCACCTTCTCAAGCTGAGTCCAGATGCCCTAAGGTGGGTGAAAGAATTTCTGTCCTACTGCGTTTCTTTCTGCAAACTCCCAACCATTTGGAGAAGAGCTAACGTCATCGCAATCCCCAAACCTGGAAAAGAAATGAATGATCCTAAAGCATACCGTCCTATATCACTGTTATCAGTGGTCTATAAACGTCTTGAACGACTAATTCTAAACCGAATTACCCCTATCGTAGATAGTCAGCTCCCTCAAGAGCAGGCGGAGTTTCGAACAAACCGCTCGACCCTCGACTGTGCGGCCTCCTTGGTCACGGACATAGAACATGCATTCGACAAAAAGGAACGAATGGGCCTAGTTCTCGTCGATCTGTCTGCGGCGTATGAGACTGTTTGGCACCCCGGCCTAAAACTGAAGTTCCTCTCCACTATCCCAGACAGAAAACTTGTGACTTTCATCACGGAAATGATAACCAAAAGGTCTTTCAGACTTACCAGTCCCAGTGGTGAAACAAGCAGAACAAAGCTCCTGTATAATGGTATCCCACAGAGCTCGTTGCTAGCCCCTACATTGTTCAATATTTATATTGCTAACATGCCACCAACAAATGCAGTAAAATACATGTATGAAGATGATCTCGCCTTGGCTTACCCTGGCACCAATATGCAGAAAATCCAAAACTCTCTTACAAGTGATATGGCATCCATTTTATCGTACTTTCAACAGTGGTGGCTGAAACTAAGTATCCAAAAAACTACCAGCTCACTCTTTAACCTAAACAACAATGATGCTGACGCCAAGCTCAGGGTAACCGTTGATGGGAAAGACGTACCTTTTGAAAAACATCCGAAGTACCTTGGCATCACTCTTGACAGAAGCCTCACTTCCAAGTGTCATATAGACAAACTTGTTGGTAAAGTCTCCTCAAGAGTTGCTGCACTGAAAAAACTCAATTTTCTTTAAAACGGTTTACTTTAAAATAACATAACTGATTATTTTTTCACTAATTTATAAGGAATATTTAAGCAGTATTAAATTAGAGCAAAAATGAATGTGGTTGTTTTGTGCCGGTATTAATAGTTAGACCCGAAAAAAATCAATCCCCCCCCCTCCAAAAAAAAATTCAAACCAGCACAAATTAGAGGAGAAATTCAATTATATAAATTAACACACGATAGAGCCAACATAGACCAATAAATTTTAATAGTTGCAAATAATCCATAAAGTTAAGTGTTATTAGTTGCATGTTGGGTGAAGTGATTTAAATGAAAAATGATTAAGAAGGTAATAAAAATTAAAGGTGGGTCAGGGACTCAGCAGTGCCATTTCGTTGGCTGGGATTTACATCAAAGCTCTATGGTCTTATTTAAGTTATGATACGGCATTGAAACTTTGCTGAATATTATATTATCCTACAGTGTAGAATTTTACTCCATATCGTATTTTAGATCCTATTTGCTGTACTTTGGGGCACCTTATCCACTGCTTTGATTTTCATTTCCAAAACGCCTAAGGAAATTGACAACCTCAACGACGAAGACCTTTGTTGTCAGCCGAAAATGAATTACTTAAATTTAGTTCACTTACCGATGGTAGCACCTCCACTGTCACAGATCCTGTATGACACAAGGAGTAAAGACTCCTTTATGGCGACTATTTGTCCAGACTTTCAGGAATCTTCAAAGGCCCTAAAAATAATAGAATACTATAAGCACTGGACCCGTAGACAGCAATAGATGCAAAAATCCATTTCCCCCTTTAGTACTTTGTAGCACACACCTTTAGGTGACAATACTCAGAACTCTTCTATAAAAGCATTCTTTAGTGTATTCAAAGTATTTTAAGACAAACAATTACCCTGTTAAACTTCCACAAAGGGTTTTTTTTACGAGGGTTAAAGTCTTCTCACTTAGTGCAACAGTCTCTTGTTTATACATTATTCGAAAGAGCATCACATTCATTCCGTCGGAAATGAAAAAAGTGTAGCTTCAGAGAATACCAAGGCTAGCAGAGGCAATAGAAAAACTTGGTTCACACAAATGGTTTTACTGTATCATTGGTTCCCAAAAAATACGAATAGGCCAAGGAAGGCAACACACTTTTCAGACCACTAAATTAGTTTCTGGATATGAAAAGCAAATAAAGCCTTAAAGCCAATTTGTATATTGTCTTTAATCAATCCTTCTCAGACTGTCTTTTAACTTTCTTGTCGTTTACATAAAACACATTGGAAGTATAAGATTCACTAACTGGAAGACGTTCCTCTAAATAACTTTAGTTCTGGAGGGATCACTAAGCAAAGAACTGTTAAACTCCGACTATAAAGCTCAGAGAATAATTTTATCCTTACTTTACAGCATCAAAATCCATCTTAGATACACAAATAGTAAGAGCATAAAATTTAACAACTACAATTTTAGAGTATGGATAATAAGAAACGACATTCACTCCTCTGTCATCCCTCTGTCAACAAATATGTACTATGTTCCCTCATTCCAAACAGAGAGAGGCTGGAATTCTAGGAAATTCGTGGAGTTGAATTAAACCAGTTATGGTGTCAATTTTATAAGACGTAACAATAGAGTCAAATCCCATGGCTTAATATCCTGTACCTCGTGGTATTAGTACCAAGGAATCGTCAAGAAAAAAATTGACTAGAGCTGGTCAGACTATAGCAGTCTGAGAAACCTTGATGTTGCTTTTCTACCTTGTTACTGCTTGCACAGGACCCTTCTTTTTGTGTGTTGGATGTCAAATCAATATCAGAAAGTTAATCAATATCAAAATGTCTCATGTTTCTACATTAAACTTTTGGATAGCAGAAACAATACTAGATATATAAGTTACTAAAAATCCAAGCCATGTATTCCAAAACTTCTTGGGGCTTGGGTAATACCAATCACACAAAAAAAATATGAGAAGAGGTAAGAGTTGAGCTTAAACTTTGGAACATCAAACCATTTGATGGACGAAACCAATCAGAAGCCAATGAGTTCCTAATATACCTGTTAGAGGAAAGAAACTACAATCAAATTGCAACGATGAGCAGCAAATGATAAAAAAGACCAAGAAAAATGAGCCACTCAGGATGCAACAAACTTTATTAGTATCAGCAAGCAAAGTTATTTATAACACTTCCCTTGATAATACCTATCTAAACGACTAAGACACACTACACTTCGTCAATGAGACAGCGGTTGTAGAGTAGTAGCAGAGTTTTGACCTTCTAAGTTACAAGTATGTAGTTGAACTAGAACACCAAAATGACATGACGGAGCTTCTGCCTAGGTGTGACAGTATTCTATTCACGGATGGATGGTAGACGTATAGAGTTTAACATGAGATGAAGTGTAATGTATTCCCTGGCGTGATATACAGAGTCATCTCTTCTACAAGCAGACCGATATATTGATTTTAAGAATCCCGAGAAAGATATGGAAAGAATGACGTATCAAGCAGTCTTAGTGATGAACATTCCTCAAGAGGAGATGCAGCCTCATCAGGGTTAATATCAGAATGATTTTCCATAAATATATAAGGGCACTAAGGACTAAATTGAATGACATATGTTGCATTTTTGTTACATTGAAAGAAACCAACCACCTTCTCCATCCTCTGACATCCTCAAAGTATAACTTTGATTGTGGCACAACTTTACCTTGTACCTGTTGAGTTGCCTTGTGTCCAATGCTAGAGTACAAGGCAGTGACATCACCATAGGCCTTGGTGAGCTGAAGTAAATAAATCATCAGTAAAATCATTGATGTGAAGAAGAAAAGGAGTTGGACAAGAATAAAACCTTAAAGAAATCCAGCATTAATTGAATACTCATCAGATGTAACTCAATCTAACGTGACACGCATTTTACAATTCAAGAGAAAGGAATAAATAATACAAAGGAGTCAGCCACATAACCCATAGCCAGAAAGCTTATAAAGCCATCCAGCGTGCCACATCTTATGAAATTGCTGGGAAATATTCAGAATTAAAACACATCCTTTACTACAATTACTTTTAAACCTATTAATATATTATGTGATGGCAAACAGGTCCTTAGTGGAGAGAAATTCTCTAAATTTGTATTGAACATAAAAAGGAGACCTAAAACGTTTAGCAGAACAATATTTATAAGTCACTCAAAGGCCTTAATAATGACAAAAAAAAGACTTTCAAGTCGATGTTTAGTAAGATTAGACGGATCATTTTAATTCTTGAAGACAGAAACAACATTAGAAGCCTTCCAGGCAGATGTAAAACAAGACTCCCACAGGCATAGATTAAAGAGTTTTGACACTAATAAAAATAGCTTAGACGTACACTTTTTCAAGACAAGTCCAGAAATCAAATTTAGGCCAGATGTAAATGATAACATAATCCAAAACCTGATTTGTTTGTGAGGGGAATACCGGCAAAGGAGCACCAGTGTCATTACAAGAGGAATTTGCAGAAAACAATCTACCATAGAGATAAACCTTTTTTCAGAGAACACAGAAAACCCAACACCAGCAAAAGGTGAATGAATAATTGACTCACCAAAATATTAAGAATTCCTGGAAACCTACCTGAAATCATGACATCACAGTTTGGGGAAAGAAAGAGATTCGCAAACTCGTTCGTAATAGCAAGATTTAGCATCATAAATCACCCTTTAAGAAGCATTACTAGACAGTCCGAAAGAAGCATGAAATTCAACAGTTCCATCACATTGAAACATAGAAATTATTACAGTAAGCAAAGGCAAAAGAACAATGAGCATTTAATCATGGAGGAGGATGAAGTTTAAATTAGTAACTACAACCAGGTACAAGTGCTTTAATCCCCATCTAAGCCTATTCTGTGAAATCAGTTGTAGTACCAGAAGCTTATTTGCTAAAGGCTAAATCCAAAGGAATAATACAATTAATTAATTAAATCCACTCCACTCAGTCTGGCCAAATTTAAAGATGGTGTGGGTTGTAAACAACCTTACTTAAACTGGGCCTTTTTCATTTCGCATTGAATTTAAGAGGAACAAAAATTTCAAACCTATAAATAGAAAAAGAAATATAAATTAGTGTCTGATTGAGGATAATATCTGAGAGGCCTTTACGCTACTTTAAAAGAAACATTTGACATCCCTATTACGCATTGTTTTACAGTTTACACTATACTCTTATGTTCTTAACTAGGGGATTAAAAAAATATCTCCCTTTGATTTATCATGTGACTCTAGACATTGGATTTTTTTAAAAAAGAGAGTTTGCCGTTCTTTCTGATAAGTAACCTCACCTAGGGAATTTTTTCTTACAATAGAACTACATGTAGCATAAGGCCTGCAGTTCCCTGTAAAAGAACTGTCTAAATATTAATAGCCCAATTCCTTTTACCTTCGCCTTGCAACTATACAAAGTACTGGTTTCTTAGCTTTCTTTCTCGTTGAGAAGTCATCCTGAAAGAGTAAAAATGAAGTTGTTTGAAAGTCTTATGTGCTTTGCTCATTTTTCACTTTCTTATATTGTTTCAATTTCATTTAATTGCATGGCACTCCCATTTTGTACAATGTTAATAAATGGCGATACAGATCTCATTTTTGCCGGAATAACGCCCAGATTTGTTTTGGTTTAGTGGTTTTTTCACTGTTGGATAAAGCTGTCAGTTCAATATATTGAAAACATTTTGTAATTGCCACTGGTATTAAACAAACCTTTTTTTTACTCTTTCAATGCACATATATCACTTTAAGCACGGGGATTATACATGCATTAACTTTCGTTCTTAGTTTGAGATAAAGGAATTATACACATACATTATATTTGGTTTGGTGTCTGTTATCAACTAGTATCAGACATAACACTTTTTTTATCGATCAGCTTCAAGTGGGAAAATAAGTCACTAAAAAAACAAAGTTATAACAGGAGAAACAAATTTAAGCTATTTTCTTTGTTGTAAAGTAACCAATATTTCAAAGAGAAATTTAGCATTTAAATTAAGATTGTCAATTTTTAAATCCGTTGACAAACAGAGGAATTTTACTCCTTTTCTACTCCTTCGTGACATTCTAATGTAACTCACAGTGATAAAAGCAGACCATAGTCTACAAATACATATTACTACCTTAACCTCAGCTGTATTTGTTTTGAGGGAGAATATTCTTAGATATCACAACCGAAATTCAAGTTTTTACTTGTGGACTCGTTTAGTTAGTTCTCATAAGTGTTCAATTGGTCATTGTTTGAAATATGGCTAAACTGTTACCTCTTCATTGTTTTTATTAACTGCTAATACATTTCTGACCAGTGCTTGATAGCATGATAGCTTGATAGCTTGCCCTAGTATTTTTCTATGAATTTTGAGTTTTTCATTGTATAATTTTCAACATAAGACTGGTTCCTTAAAGACAATGCAATGATCACTCTGTTTCAGTTAAGCTATTTCAGTAGCTATTTATTTTATCACCGTACTGTTCTACATCCCATTCATTTTTTGATGACTGGTATTTTTCTTTGAAACCTTACAAAAAATACCTGCAATTAATCCTGCATAGGAGTTAAATTGATGTTAACTAAAATACTGTCTTACTTTTTGGAAATAAAAAGACCAGTAAAGTATTTCTTAAACAAACGATCTAATACTGAATTGATGAAAGGTTGCTATTTTACACCTGTATAAAGACAAATAGAAAACCTGTATAGTCACTTCAGTATTTTTTGGTCATTAACAAGTTTATTCACCCTGAGAGAACAAATTTAGGCTCCATAAAAGTAGACTTACAATTATTTGCAACAAATAAAACTGGTATGTTTTTTCTCTGCTTTGTGAATTTACTTGAAATTTGCTTATTAAAGTAACATCCAAATTGTTTTTTCTCTTTTAAAAAGTCATTTAAATTCTTCCAAAATGAAAATTATAATTTCACCCAATCATGTCACTACTTTGAACCATTTACTTGTATCATTAGCAGTAAAATCAATAAATTTTACAAAAGTAAATCTTGCGCTATATTTTCTATTGCAAAAATATCAACTGTATTCTAACGTATAATGGGATTGATAATGTTTTCTTTTTTATTGGGGTAGAGATCAGTTGCTAAATCAGCTAAGTTATATCTGACAACAAAAAAACTCATTTTTTGTGGTACTTATCGTTGGACATTCATTCTGAAGGCTTTAATTGCAGAACGTTGAGATGACATGCAATATTGCTCGTGTATTTAATTGCGTCAATGTCTGTACGTTTTATACTTTATAATTTTTGTTTATTTTACTTTGAAATTCAATCAAACACTATGACTTTGGTCGGCGTCTGTTATAAAATGAAATGTATATTAAATATAGCAATACATCTACTCTTCTACTCAGATAAAATGTTAGATAGTATTTGAAGACATTTTTGTTATACAAACTATGACTCATTCTTGAAAGATAACTCATAAAATTGAATTGCAACTTTTGTTTTTGTTGTTTTCAACGTCATTTTCCCAGTAACTTGGCTCAGATGATGCCCTTTAGAGGAACTTTGCTATGGAATGAGAAATTTCGTGATCGGGTGCCCTTCCTGACGCCAAGAATTCAATTTGCAACATCACATAATAGCTAAAGGCAAATATCTCCCAATTCTTTGTGACAGAGAATAAAAGTAGTTAAAATTACACAGATATCCTAATATTATTTACAATATATGATAAGACCTGTTAAAATCTGTTTGTATTCATTACAGTGACATAACCTCGTGGTGAAGACTAAGCTCAATTCTAAAAAAAATGATTTTTAAAAGACAATATATTGCATCTGTACAGTCAGTACAGCGCTATACCATACTGAACTACAACAATCCTAAGAATAATTATTGGTCAATATTAATCCAAAGTGCTAAAATGGTACCCATAATGTCGTGAAAGTAAAGTTTAACAAACAAAGAATTCTAAAAATAGGTTTGTAACTTCTTTAAACCAAATGGCCACATTAGTTCGTAGGGAACTGAAATTTGAAAAATACTGTGTCAAATATCAAGGAAAAGGTGCCTCACAACAAGTACTCTGATAACTCACAACTGGGAAAAATAATTTCAGAAAATGGACCGACATAAATATTGGTACCCTGCTTACCAATACATGAAAGTGTAAGAAAATAAGAAGTTAAGAGCTAAAAGTCATTAGAATGCAGAGACGATATTAGAGAAGCAAGAAAATCAACTCTAAAAGGCGCTTACTCAAGGTATATAGTAAATGGCACCATGGAAATAGGAGCCCATTCACCACTATCCTGAAACGTTGTTATTCACCACGTTTCATGGCAGTGCTCAATAAAATCGCATTTTGTAGCACAAAGCAACGCGTAGTTTAATCTGACGCTGTTTTGTGTTGATAAACAAATATAGCTATTTTAATTTAGCTAATATCGATGCATGTATTTCAGTACCTGCATATAATATGGCATATAATATTTAACAATAAAATTTATAAACTTCTTTCTTTCATATTTTTCTATTTTAATTCATGACTGTGTAGCAATGATTTATGAATATGATTGATTTAATAAAAATCCAGTCGTTTCTTCGCTATCCTATTCCTTGATCCCAATATTGGTTTTCTGTTCATCTGAATAGCTTTCTTTGCAGATTGCGGATTGCTGATTCATCTGCAATTTTCCATTACAATTTCTTTCTCAATACTTTTATGATATCCTTGTCACACAAAGCTTTGGATTAAACTAAATGTTTTCCCCATCTATATACCTAAACTCTTCCTTTCGCTAGGTTGTATATGCAAACCTTATCTTTATATATAATTTGTGAACGCATGTGGTATGCAAGCACCATCAACTGAACTGTCAGCTGAAATTCATTCTGTCTTAACATGCTTGTCCATGTGCGGACCTCATTTTATCAACATCTTTCCAATGGTCAGTAATAATTTAGCATAATCGGAAAAGGTGTCTGGTACTTGTTCGCCAAGTTGCACAATTTTTGGAAGCCCCTCTTTCTCCCTCCCTCCCCCCTCTCTCTCCCCTCCCCCCCCCAACCCCTCCCTACCGCTCACCCTCCCCATCCTTCCCATCACTTCTCCCCCCATCTTCCCCAGCTCTGCCCCTCCCACAACTCTTGCCTCCCTCCCTCATAATACTACAAAAGATATCACTCCCTACTCTCTCCCTACCTACACCACGTACTACAC
>RDPX01000262.1:59903-126683 GCA_003991215.1 Morbakka virulenta
TAAGTTATCATTATCTGAATAGGTGGTTGGTTCTTTTTCTCCAACTTGCACTATTTTTGTAATCCCCTCTTTCTCCCTCCCTCCCCCCTCTCTCTCCCCTCTCCCCCCTCTCTCCCCCCCTCTCTCCCCCCTCTCTCTCCCTCTTTCTCTCTCTCAACCACACCGATTATATGGACAATGTTACAGGAAAGTAAAAAGGTGTTAGGAAAAGCAGGCTCCCAGGTGACAGTTTTCACAAGAGGAAGATCGACCAAATCTTTTGACCACACTATACCTTGCGGTCGACATAAACCACACTGAAAGAACAAGGATGTTAAATAGAAATTATGGCAAAGGCCATTCTCGGTCAACTAATTAGAACTCTTCGAACCTTGACACAGTTAACTTAATCCAACAGGATTATATTATATTATATTATATTATATTATATTATATTATATTATATTATATTATATTATATTATATTATATTATATTATATTATATTATATTATATTATATTATATTATATTATATTATATTATATTATATTATATTATATTATATTATATTATATTATATTATATTATATTATATTATATTATATTATATTATATTATATTATATTATATTATATTATATTATATTATATTATATTGTGTCCCTTTTTTTCTGTTATTGCAAAATCAATGGGGAAAAGTATAGATGGTACTTTTACAAAGCTACCAGGACATAGCTATAATGAATATAATGGATATAATGTAAGTTGGACAGACCACATGCCTAATAAAGACCCATATGGAAATCTTCCAAAAGTATCTGAAAAATAAAAGCAAGAAGAATGCGTGCCGTCGGTCACCTGCTCGGAAACAACGAACCAGAAAAAAAAAAAATATATATATATATATTTCTTTCTTTTATTTCCTCTATTATTCACTTCCATCTCCACTCTTTCCATGGAGGTTGTACCTGATCAGTGCTACTGGGCATCAGTCGCTATGTCCATTTCGACGTTAAATGCCCGAAATGGTTGACATGTTAATCGACTGGTGATCTGTGATATTTACTTTATTCTTAGTAATTATCGTCATCTTAATCATTAATCTTAGTCATCTATCATTTAATATTTTTCATTACTCTTCACCATAGTTCTATCCTTCATTCATCATTATTTTTCTTTCTCTCTGCAGATAGTTCTTTCTTATGTTTTTTCGTTGTGTTGTCTTTTGTGTTGTGGTGTGGATTGTTCATGTATGGATTGTCCCATTATTGTCATTTTATTAGCCTGTTTATCTTTGGCTAAAGTTTTCTGAGTGTTTCACTCTAATACTATATATATATGAGTCTGTTTGTATGTATGTATGCTCATATATTCATGAATAAAAATCATAAACGGGTTCTTGAACAGTTTTCTGACTTAATAAATTAGAATAGATGTCATTCGTTTTCTCATTTTCCCTATCTTTCTTCCCTTATTTCTTTAATTTATATCATTTCAAATTTTTTGGAAGTACAATCAAAGTAAAATGGTAGATTAAAGCTTAACTTTATCTCTCTTCTGAAAAAAAGGTTTATTTACACAGGTATGCATATAAGTGCACAAAAAGTGAACTGATGCTTAAGCGCACCCAAAAAGTTTGTTTCGTGTACTAATGGAATGGAAATTCCTTTGACATACATAACACTGGTGCAAGTATGGAAACGATGTAAGTGCAAATCGTTTCAGACAAAGACGTTGGGCGACGTTTGACATTATTTTCAGAACATTTGGAGAAGGATGAACAAATTAACAATAGTACCAAAGCCCATCGCAAACAAAACGTTATTTGGAATGTACAATACACTATAACTAAGTTTCAAAAGTACCGTATGGAAAAGAGAAGAGCAATAAATGTCACCTAAAAATTGTTTTCTTTTCTCTACACTTATTTTCCACTTGGGACACATAAAAACTTAAATACGTGCAATAAAGGTCATAGAGTAGTCCTGAGAAAGGAAAGAGCTAAAAGGCATAAAAAGAAAGAGAAGTTATAGTCGTATGTATTTAGATGGTAGTCTATATTTAGTTTAGAAGCCACAGCACCAGAACTCATTAGCACTTTGAAAAGAAATTAACTGAATGCTGTGTTTTACTTTCTCTGGAAGATATGTTAAAAACTGTTGAAAGAATTCTGATATAAATTTGCTTCTTTCCAATTATTCCAACACCCAATTAGGTGCTGGATTTTCAATTAGTATTCAGTACTTGTACTTTCACGTAATACAGAAATTCATGGTGGCGGCAAAAGTTACAAAGTTTATACAGCTGTTGCAAACAGAGAAGAGGCCAGAATTTGACAGGAATAGTAGTTTTTAAAGTGGAAAAACAAAACAAAAATGTATATCTGCGAAAATCGTAAAGTGTGAAATGTATCACAATCCTAAAAAATTAAAAATTGATATGAACAATAAATTGAAAAAGGGTTAACAGTAAATCGAAAATGACCTTAAACAGAATACAGCTTTACCTTGTTTTGGAAACTATAAAAGTATAACATTATTTCTAGCTAGGGACAATCTATTGAATAGAATTATTCCTGATCTATACCTGTATGCTAGCATCGTCTTTTCTTGCAAAGAACATCTCCTTTCAAGAGTTAGTTTATCCAAGTACCTTAAACATAATTCTTCACAGAATTCTTAATTCAATAAAAAAACTAATTGTTTCCCTTCTTTCAGTTGTTACATATATTAATCTTGAATTTAATATCCCCTTACGTCACATTTTTGTTTCTATATTTCAGTAGGATATCAAGACCAAACGCTGGTACATCCTTTCTATTATTGTATTCCATGTTAGTATTCAATATATAGAATTACCATTTCATTGTCCTTCTCTTCAGATATACATCAGTCACTGCATGTGTTTAGGATACCATACGTCAAAGACGTCTTCAAATATACATATAGGTGTATATATATAAATATATATATTGCTCTTTATCATTTTATCTTTTTACTTGTCCTACTAATATTAGTTTTGGCGTCATTGTCAATAGTAAGCCAACATTTTCAATTTGAGGAGGTGCTCAAGTACTGAGATATCTTTAGTAAACAACTTTCAGTGTTTGAAAAGAACAGGAGTAAGTAAAGTACATAAAATCAGCTATTCGCTATGACTATTTATACAGATTTTCAAAACACTAACACTATGATGATTTTACAGTCTTCTCTATCATAAAAATAAAGCTATTATTTAATTTTATTGTAAGTATTCTGTTAAACTTTTTATTACTGTATCCAAAATTGACGTGAAGTAGTTAATAAAATATCTCCCAATCACCTTTATCTTCCCTTAATCTTTAACATTCTATGTACCCTAAGCATCAAAGGTTTGATTCAGACAGGTCAATACAACAATCTGATAAATCCAATGATTTTACCTTCCATACGTAATTTAAGATAACAACGACTAAAAATTGATTTTGTCTTGTTTAGCTTTTTGACAGAAGCAAGAATATAGTATTACGTTTTATATTGACATTTATTAACAACTTTATATTTCACCTATACTACCTTCCTTGTTTAACTTCAATAATCTTGCTCTTTAGCCTTATCTTTCTTGGTATGGACATCTCAGATCTCTTTTACGAGAAAGGTGATGTTTGAAATAAATAAATAAAATTTTTACTTTGACGTAAAACATATAGAAAGAAAACTTTAACTTATACACCTATAAGTCCATAGTTTCACATTCACATCCTACTCTAAAGGGCCATACTATTTATTTTAAGGGGGTGGCAACACAGTTTTGTCTTCTTTGCACAACTACTATTGCTTTAAAGACTGAAAATTGAGGACCAAGATTGCATATTCGCCCAACGTAACTAGAATTTCAAGAGAAGGCACATGTTTTTAAGTGCAGATAAAAGTTCTGTTGGTAGTATTGCCTTTCCTATTTAATTGTTGAATCGTTTTATTTCAAATCCTGATTCATAATTCTAAATCTTAAAGCTAACTGCTTTTCTCAGTGTTTGATTGTTATTTTCATTATTGGAATTTTTTGTTTTCGACGCTAGCAGCTGTGTCTTTGGAGGAGGCAAGTTGGAGCAAGTAGTCACTGGCACAGCGCCTTGCGACCTGTTGTTCTCTGCTCTCTAAAGCACGAAGCATCCGTATGTTCCTCTTTCATGGAAGAGCCTTGTAATCTAGAAAGGCGTGTCTCTTTTCCTTGATAAGGGGTAACAATTCTACTTTATGGGCTTCAAACCAGTTGGCTGACGTGACTTGCATTTTGCCAAAGGTAGACACAGGGGCACTGTAAATGGTTTTCCTAAAGTATGACATTCCAATTTGATGGCCCAGGAAGCAACTGTTCCACTGTATGAATAAATCACTGTACCTTTTCTGGGTCGCACGTTTAGCTTGTGCTGATACAAGTTCTGTATTTCATTTTCGCTCTGTGGATTTCAGGGTGTGGAACTTTACTTTGCAACCCACGAGGAGTTATCCTGAAAGACTGTGGGGGGGGGGGAGCTCAATGATACTGATCTAAAAAGGAAAAGGAAACATTTCCAAGTGTGGGAACTACAGGGGAATAAAACTGTTGGAGTATGGCAAAAAGATATACAAGCAACTAATTGATAGAAAACTGAGGAAAATAATCAAGATAGAAAAAATGCAGTGTGGATTTATCCCAAGAAAAGAAATTATGGATGCCATCTTCGTACTGAGGCAGAGACAAGAAAAAGCGCAGGAAGTAAATCGATAACTGTACACTGCATTCATCGATTTGGAGAAAGCATGCTATTCTAGGGATCTGGCTTTTGGTTCTTGCAAAAGAGAGAAGAAACAGAGAAAATGTTTCGAGTAAGCAAAAGTTTTCATGAAAAATGTTAAACCGTCATTCAAAGCAGGGCTTGAGAGACTGATCCATTTTCTGTAGATGTGGACCTTCACCAGGGCTTTGTCCTTGGCCAATTTGTCTTCGCAGTGGTCATGGATTCGATCACTAGGACAGTCAGGAAAGGGATGCCGGACGATCTGCTGTATGCCGATGACATTGCTCTATTATCAGCATTATAGGAAGAATTTCAAGAAAGGTCCTTTAGATAGCAGGAAGAACTGGAAAGGAAGGGATTGGAAGTGAGCAGCACGGAAGTTATGGTATCAGCAAAATCAGGAAACAACAGAATACAAGTGAAAGACCAGCAAGATGTGGAAATATTGCAAGTCGAATAGTTTTGCCATCAGGCTAGGATAAAGAAAGCTCAGACCAAGAGGAGAAAAGTGAGTGGGGCTGTGTGTGATAAGAGAATCAGCCTCCAGATCAAGATATACAATAGTTTAATTCTCCCAGTGTTGCTTTACAGTATTCAGGCTTCAGCACTCAAACGGACAGAAGAAAGATTGCTTCACGCCACCAAAATGCAAATGCTTGACTTGCTGCATCCTCCTGCTAGAACATCACGCCAATAAGGATATAAGGTGCTTTGCAAAGGTTACCAGTATCACCGAGAAGGCAAGGGAAGCAAGGTTAAGATGGCGTGAGCATGTGATGAGGACGAAAAAGGGCCCTGTTCTAAAGAGTGTGTACCACACAAGGGTAGAAGAAAGAGGGAGAAGAGGTTGACAACGGCTGCAAAGTAATGAAAAGGTGGAAAGGGAAATGAAGGGGCTGGGACCGTGAGCAGGAATGTGGGAATAATGCGGGGAGTGGAGATGAAGGTGCCCAACAGCTGACCCAACCTAGCATTAGACAAGGCCCAAAGAAGGAGAACCGAATGGTCAGGGTCACAGTCGGTACTCTTGGATGTTTCCATCCATATGGGTGGAGAGCACAAAATTAAGCTGCTGCCAAGGTGCTATACATTTTTATTTATCTTTCAAACCACTAACTGACCCAGGTCCTATGACAGGCCTCGACTCTAGCCTAGACATTTTTGAGGAGAAAAACCCCCTTATGATGGGTTATGTCATTAATGAGGGTGTCAAGGTCATCGTAAAACTTATATTTTGCTTGTACCAAAGACCTCAGTGTTGGTGCTTATGAACTTTTGAGGTTAACCATTCGTATTGAAGTGTAAAGATGGATCTTGAGGAGCCATTTAGACCCCTTTCTAAATAATACGACAAAGCCAGGAAGTTTATTCCGAATAGCAAAACTAACTCTGTGTTTGCTGGTCTCTTTGGTCACTTTTCTCTGCGAGAGGAAAGTAAAGTCCTTCTTCCAGATGCCACTAGATGGAAGTTTTGTCTCCTGAAGGGTGACAAAGTACATCTTTAGTCTTCTTAGTTCGTTGTTGATCGAAAACCGTCTTGCGACCTTCACTCACTTCCTGTAGTTATTCTGAGGCACCAGGATGACATGGTTCAGAATTTCTAAGTCCCCTGTCTGATAGCTGGCCTGTTTTGTTTTTGTGTTCTGTTGCCTGTTGCAAAAGAACACAAAGTCTGATTTCTTGTTTGAGTTTTATCCTAATCCCCACATATCCTATGAAACAAACAGATCTTGGCGAAAAAATACCTTACTGGCTGAGGCCTGTCTAGTTTAAGGTGATGGGGAGCTCCCCAGTCAGGGAAGATGGGCTTTTTAACTGTCAGGAATGACCTCTGGCAACAGCATCCTTTGCCAGTTCGAAAGCCTTTTAACCGGTAGGCTGCCACTTCCCGTGATATGTCTACTCTGAGAAACGATGCTAGAGTGTGCTCTTCAAAGCACAAACCCAGGGCTACTATTTTGGAAGACCAATTATCGCCCTTTCAATAGATATCGTATTCATGCCGTCGATGCAATCCAAGAAAAATGCAAGTTGCAGATAGAGTCGCAAGAGTTACCGGAACGTAGTTGAAAAAACAAAGACGCCTTAGGGACTCGACCTACGGATTTTTCCTCGATCTTTACACCTGAAGCCTTTTCAACAGCTAGATGTAGCTGCAAATCTGCAATGGTTTTGAAGTAGTTGAGTTATGTAGATAAGTTACCTTTGACTCCCGTGCATCAGAAACATCTTGTTTAAAAGCGTCAGAGACCAGCCTTTTTTCCCACCCCAACCTTGCTCTTCTCTTCCTGTCAGTAAAAGTAATTCCACAGCTAAACCACAGGAGGAGGGTATAAGGTGGACCATGGTTGTCCAAAGCTGTTTGAGGCCCACCCAATAGGGAGCACTTTATAGATGGAAGCCTGTCCCCACTACCATCCCCAGCTATAACAATCTTGGAACCAAGATCAAGCAATGTTTTCGAAAGCAAGCACAATTTAGACGTTCATGTATCATAAACTCCTAAATTGATGGTTTAAAATCCCTCATATTGTGAGTATGTAACTTCATAATAAGAAATATTTAATGCTTTTATTACAGCAGGGAAACACTATCATAACACATTGTTTTTGTAAACCAATAAGACGTCGGCCTTATACCCCACAGTGTGACAACAGGCTTCGGTGGTAGAGAAATTCCTTCTTCAATCGTCTTTTTTTGACCAAACAGACACTTTAAACACTTTCTTACCATTAAGCACAACCAAATCAACAAGGGCTTTTTTACGAATTACTTCCCATACTCTGTATATGTTGTGCACTATGGAACACATTTGAATTAGTTTTGGACACAAAACTATTAATCAATTAACCTCCTTTTTGAGATACGGAGCTTTGTAATATGTAATAAACACTGGAATACTATCACATTAGATACAGAAGCGGCGAATGCTATCTAGTACAAACTGTTCTATTGTTGAGTCAATTACCGACTGAAGGAAAGCTACAGTATCAAATGGAAAGTACAAGCAACGTACTTCACATTTGGTATTGTAGCACATTGTTACATCAAATTTTTACACATCAAACAATGACGCACATACTGTCCTTCGGAGTCTGTAGTTTCATCAACAAGCATTTTTATTTGCTAAAAAATCTCGATGTGAACAAAAACGTTCCAAAATTGCAAATAACTCATAAACATAATCCAGAAACAATTACTTGCAGAAATGCAAATTTATGTGTAAAAATAAGTTTTAACTTGTTAACTGTTTTCCGAATCTTAACAATAATAGTACCATTAGACAGACTCTTACACAGTTTTAGGAAACCTCTTGATGACATTACTTTGTTAACCAACCACTAGAGACTTGTCCAAGAGAAAATCGATGAGCTAAGGATGAATAAAGAAAACACTTCACAGGGTGATAACCTTAGCTCTCAAGAAATAAAACCAAAAGTCAGTGATCTCAGTAAGCACTTCAGTACACTTGTGCGAGCAGCAACAAGCAATATTGACTTACTAAAAAATGTGGAAGCGCTACAATACAAAAACACTACTTTTCGCCTATTTCTTACAAAAAGGCTTAAAGGCATTCATACTATTAAAAAATGACTTTTCGACTGGTTTTGACCAGATTGGTACAAAATTATGAAACCAATCGCTGAGTTTCTCGCACCTTCTTTTTTTTCGTGTCTTTCATGTTTACTTTCATCTCTTTCTTGAAACGGTTGTTGAACTGCCCCAGTGACAGTCCCCAATTAGTTCAATGAATAATGAAATGTCAGGATATACTTTACAAAAGTTGGAGTACCACATGAACAAAGCTGTGTTTTATTTAATTTGTATGTAACGAATAGAATAGTCTTGGCACAATAGAACAGTAATAACACATAGAACAATGTTGCTTTAATTACGCTGATAATACAAATATTGTGGTACATGAAAGACTAAAAAGTGCTATTAGTAATGACTTTTTAAAGCTAAATTCATGGTTCACATCTGCCAATCTTGCCTTAAATGAAAAAAACCCGAAACTCATGGTTCTTACCACGAAGCAATTGTCTTGCCATTTCAATTTTGAGGATTTTGGCCACACACTCAAAATTGGACGACGACAACAACAACACAGTAAACGCAAGACTCAGAAACTATATTGCGGTCGAAATTTGTTTAAACATTTCAGCTTCTCCTGTAGGGGGTTGAAAATTAGCTTCACATTTTGGTTTAAACATTTCAGCCTCTCATTTATGGAGAGGTTGCGTGATGAAGAAACTAAATGTTCCACGCATGGAAAAAGTAAAGAAAATTACGTCTGGCGCATTGCACAATTGATTCTGAGCGGTTAATACATCGACAACATGCGCAGGCCCTTGGTCTGATGGCCATGATTCAGACATTTTGAAAATTAACTCATCAAACTGAGCATCGTATGATTTCATATGAAATCCCGAATTTCAACTTCCTTTGCCTTGAATTTTGACACGAAGTTTGAACATTCGCGAGGACCAGTTCCACACCTGTTGGTGTGGATATCTATTTCCTAGTCTTAGATAAATATATTTCGTGGGGAGATCACGTAAAGAAAGTAACGTCATCCTGTTTGGGAGCTCTATCTATACTGAAAAAAATTAAGGAAAGCATTTGAATCATGTTGCAAAGGGAAATCGTTAGAAAGTCCATCTTAACAATTAATTGGCTGATTCTGTATGTTGATGTCCATTGAAAATACAAAAACGAATATTAAAAAAATTGAAAATGAAGCCACAAATTTTTGGTAGTTACATTGAAGAGAAGAAGTTTGTAACACGCGGATAAAAGAAAACGTCAGACATTTCCAACCATGTTCTGCACACCAAATTGAAATTTCATTCAATTCTCATCATTAGAATTCTTGTCCTACTGACGATCACAGTATATATATATATATATATATATATATATATATATATATCACCTGAAAAAAGCTTTCGAGTGTTTCTGCAAAAAACTCTCAGTAGAAAAGGAAATTTTTATTCCATTTTGTTTTGATTTTAAGTGCGTGAATGTCTTTCTTTAGGATGACACTATTAGTTTAGCAAACTCCTATCGTATATATTTGTTAGAACCATAACCATATCTTCATCCAAGAAAATTATACTGCCTTAATTTGCAAAAAAAACACATTCAAAAATCTGTTTCCTTACGATTAGTAAGATTAAAAGTAATATTTATTCCATTCACAATCCGATTTGTTGCTGTTATAAAGGAACATGTTAGAAATACAGAAAGAAAGAATCTTGGGTTGATCTATTCCTAAATTTGCTTCACTGACAACTAATGAAATACCATTCACTTTAGAACCAGCAGAGACTAGCTGTGTGTCACCATCTAACCTTCTAACAACTCCAGTCGATTGGTTTCAGGCATTAGAATTATCTCAAAAAGTATATTATAACACTTGGAATTTTTTAAACTAACAGATAATGGAACTTGTTTTTACATTCATCGAAGGTTGCTGTATTTTTAGGTTAAAAGCAATGAAATTCATAGAAGCAGTGCATGCATGTGTTTTCATTATAACATATATAAACTATATAATGATATAAAAATAATATATCTTTAGGACACTTATCAAGGAAACACTTTAAACTAACACTGAGCCTTAATTTCATCAAAATTTAGAAACACGTTTAAAGCAATCTCAACTTGCTAATCCCAAGTAACTAAAAATTAGCCAGTATTGAAGGACATTGACCCTGAATTAAAAACAGTTGTGCTCAATGCAACACTTCTCTTAATAAAAAGACCACTTAAGTTTTGTATACATTGAAGTTCAACCGAATCTTTGTTCAGCGACTTACATAGCAAAATTATCAATACCATTGGGAAGAATGAGGTATCCTAAAAGTATAGAACAAGTGAGTAATATCCCATTGATAGAAAACTATTTTTTAGTAATTCCTACAAAAATAACAAATATAGCAGATGTACAGAAACAACGTGAAAGCAAACAATGCAAATTTGGTTTGAAATAAAGTTTTGAATTTAACCTGTTTTAAGTTAACAAGTACTGAGAAATTATGACTAAATCTATTCTATAAATAAACTTAACACATTTGTTTTTTGTTTTTGAAAATCTATGAGGTTTTACAATTGAACCAAAATCTTTGCAATCCACCACTGAATAAAAATACTATTCAATGTATTCTGAATGTATTCTGGTTCATTTGGGCTGAGATTTTTTAAGCCCATTTCAAGTAGCTATGTCATCTCACTTTGTGTTTGAAATTTTAAATGTTTTTAAGCATATTTTCTCAAAATCCAAGTCATTAACATGTGATTTTCACTATCGTTCTTCCATTAACCTGTATAAAATAACATTAAGAGTTGCTGTAAGCTGAATAATTTCCGTTAGCTGCTACGCCATTCATGTCATTTGTAAAGCAATAAGGAACTATTTCGAAGTTGCCAGTTGTACATAATCTTGATTATAGTTAGTAGATAATTCGTAGCGATGGGAGATAAAAGAGGCAATTATATTCATTTCACGATTGGTTTTACAGTCGCCTCTGATGCCTAAATACAGTTACACTTCTGAAATTGTGATTAGCTGATATTTTTTGTTTATTTTTCTAAGACACGCAGAAACAAGATATTTTTCGTACCTTCTATAAATCTGCAATTATCCGTATTATATCTTCTTTTATATCGGCAGGCTCTTTAATCAACTGTTAGAGTTTGTTTTTTCATATCCTCTCAGTGTTCGATTTCCTCATTCGAAAATACTGAAATCTTAAAAGGAGATTACCACTCTGGGTTGCTGCAGATGGTCTTAATCATTGGATGTTGTTGATGTTTAAATTCTACTCATAGAGTATTAAGGATTGTACCTGGCAGAGCTCTGGAAAAATTGAAAATTCTATGTTATTTTTATTTCCACTCTTTGTTTTATTGACACCACTGCCGTCCAAATATTCGAGATCTCTTCCAGGTTTAAGAACAGAAGAGGGTGAAACAGAAATCAAGTTTAAAGTTTATTTATTTAAGACTTCGTCATTGGCAAAATATATTTTATACCAAATTCTGTAAGTAAAATCGTATTACGGTAATAAAGCTGAATATTTCTTATCAAATCTTATTACGTGAACATCACACAGAGAAAATAAGGAAAATTTATCATTTTTATACCACAAATAGTCATCAGAAACCCAGGAATTACCAAAATTGATCTCTTGGATTAGTTTCTATGTCATCACTAAGAGAAATGAATACTTAGTAAAGGGTGCCTCTCGGAGCGAGACGTCAAATCGAAGTTTGTGAAGATAGTGGTTAGCTTGTCCCCATAATAGTCTACTAAATACCCAGCTCTACTGAAATGCTGAATACTGAACGGGGGGAATTATATATGTTGAGTCTTGAATATTTATGAGCATGGGAATGGGAGGAATGTAAGAATAGGGCAAGGTACATATCTTTATGTTTATATGAATGTGGTTCACAAATATTGCATTTCATACCCCATTTGATGACTTAATTAACAAAAGCGGCAGCCTCCAGAGGAGATCTCTCTTTGCATTCATTTCTTTTGCTTAGTGTCACTGTGTAGCCTTTTTTTTTGCCACATGTGTTGAACAACATCATGAGTGAATTATTAGTTCGGAAAGAAATGAGCTTTCAAAATAGTATTTGTAGCTATAGGTAGTATTTAAAGAATAACAGTTTCACTCAGGTTGATAATTTCTTCGAATATTTAAAAATAATAATAAGCGTGGGACTTGAATGAGAGCGAAGGCTTCAAAGACTTCTGAATTTTAATAAGCAGGGATGGAGGAGATTATTCGAGACAATAGGGCATCAAATTCAAATTAGCATACCAAATTCAAAAAAGACAAACCTCTATCTCCTATCTCCTTATATCCGCAACTAAATTAGGAGAAATTCAGTAGCAATATACCTGAGTAAAGAAAAGCAAAGACAGGTGGTAAACAAATTATTTGAAAATATCGCCAATGCGGTAATGTCATATTAGAAGATCTCTGGTTAACAAATTGTCAGAAATATATATTAAATCGAGCATAAAAATTATTAACAATCAATCTTTTACATCAACAATATCGCACAATCTAGCTATTTCTCATATATTTGTCACGTAAATTCCATTATGGTGAAAGGGAAATTCAATAGGAAACACAATGACAATTTTTCTTTCTTCAAACATTGAAACTTAAAGAGAAACCATTTTTAATTGACAGAGCAACTACTTTTTTTTGAGAAAGAATACGAGTAAGACTTGTCGTATTCTCCTTACAGTTGAATTTGAAAAATATCACACTTTATGTTAACAAGGTATAAGTCACTTGAACGTACATATTTACTTTTTCTACTTTTATCTGCGATTTTAAAACAAATCTCCAATATGTAAACATTTAAGGAACTTCTGCCATAGATCTTTCTTCCAAAACACAATTTTCTACCCAAACTGTGGCTATTGCTCAACATTGAACCTCTGTGAACCCGTGTTGAAGAAGACGGAAAGTTGTTATCTGAAATCGCATCTGGTGGTACAGTTAGATCCCAATTGTATTGATTAGATACCCAAGCGTAAAATAAGCGACTACCAAGAAATATCCCAGAAGCTAGGCGCTCCCAGTTACCTCCTGTTGAAAATCGATGATCAGATCACCATCTAAGGCTGCTGTTAAGGATACTAGTGGACAACAAAATCAGATTTGAAACATACAAATGCAAAACCACGACCTCCAATTGTTTAAAGCAATGAGATTGGTGCAGCTATAAAAAGAAAGAATACGTAGCATTTTTTTAAAAACAAAAGAATAAACATAAAGAAGATACGGGGACTAAGAAATAGTGGAAAATTTATAATAAAAAAGTGACCGATGTAAAATATCAAAGAAAAGGGCTTTAAATAAGTAACTAACAATTCACCAATACAAAATCTTTAATTTAAAGGATAAAAAGATGTCACTCGAGGAAACGAAAAGTGGAGAAAGGTGTGGTAAACCGGAGATTATTTACATTGCATTCATTTGTCAATAGTATTGGATTGAGTTGGCAGGATTCAAAATCTGTTTAAATTAGAATAGGAAATGCAACACCAGTCTAGAAATAGAGAGATATTAGTTTAGAAATAGAGAGATATTAGTCTAGAAATAGAGAGATATCAGTCTGGAAATAGAAAGATATCAGCCTAGAAAATGAAAGAAAACGTGTTAATGAGAAATCATCACTAAGGAATCAAGTTAAAGAAACAAACTATAAAAGAAGACATACTAGAGGACTTCAAGAAATTTTGAAATTAAGTTTTGGATTATAGTTTCAAATTTCAGATATTACAAATGCAAGAAAATCCTCGAAGGATTGTAAAAGTTCAACTAGTCAAATGTACATACGATGTGTGATAAAATTTGCAGACAAAGAAGGCATGGCAATTAAAGTAGAGGTTTACCAAGGCTCAGCTTGAAGCCCCAAAAATGTTGTAATTATACTAGAGATTCTGAAAGAGGAAGCTACAATAGAAATATCATTGAACTTGTTGTTTCCAAACTATCTCGCTATTGTTTTTTACTTCTAAAATGAGTGGAGTAAAAAAAATAATACTTGAGAATTGTGATTTATGGTAAACACTTGTTAGGCGGTGATACTTGTAATAATAATAAAAACAAAAAAAGTAATATGAAAGTAATATGATTTAAAGATTTTGGAAAATCCGACTAGACCATGAGTAAAGATTGATGTAAAGGTAGAAAGACAGGTACAGAATACATTAAGCATGAAATAGATTAGTGTAGTTGGAACAACTGGAATAAAGGTGTTAAGGTGGATGCTGAACAGCATGCTAAAGCAACATATCCAAGGTAAAAATGAAACAATAAATGGCAAGCATTAAAAGTGCAAAACAGACAGTAACTAATACATGAATATATGGTTTGGGAGTACTGTTGAAAGGAAGGGGTGACTGCCAAATAAAGGTAACTGAGTTTTGCTAAGAGATGTAGAAATCGAAGACCTCGGAAGAGGGGCTTGTTACAGAATAGTGTCCAGAGAAAGATTAAAGAAGACAAAGCGCCCCCTTTAGAAATAGTATTTAAGACTTGAGACAATAAATGTTGCACAGCATAGTGTCTGGAAAATGAATAAAGGTTAAATAGAAAAGAATCTGACTGCGTCCCAGGAATAAGGCGTAATCTCCAGATGATGTGGATATGAAATTTGCAAACGGTCTATAAATGATGACAGAAATTTTACTGGTAGCCTTTTTTACCACTGCCATCATGCATTATATTTCATCAGCAGATATCTTGCATAAACTAGGAAAATTTAGCAATCAATCCTAACCTGATCATCCCAGTTCCTGGTCTTTAAAGGCGACACTTAAATTGTTCATTTTCCAAAAATGCGGAAAATGAAGTTCATCAGTAGCGACAAGAATGATTAAACTGGAAGCAATATATTCCTCCGCTTCTAATTTGTTTTAATTATGCTCCATCTCATCTTCTCAATTGCCTACATCATTCCTTAACTAGGTCACTTTTACAAATAAATGAGACAGTGAAATCACCTACCAATCTGTGGCATTTGTCAAGTGATCGTAATGAGTCTTTCATCTTTTAATTTTTAATGCACCCTCTCTCAATCTTCATTTTTGCCATGTATCCATCTATTTTCTCTCTTGTTTAGATTTTATTTACAAAGCATTAAAAGTTTTGTTTTGAGATTTGTGAAAACAATAAGGAGCTAACTCTTTTTCGGTACTTTGTAGTTTACCACCTTTCTTTTATACTTTTCACAATAAACCACTAACATGCTTAACACTCTCTATATTGTATTTTGAACTTCAGTAGCCTTCAACGGTTAAAAGACTTTAGTTTGTAAAATAATGTCCTGGTTGACAAACGTTTTAATTAAAATTGTGACCATTTCCAGGGAATCACAGAAAAACATTTCTTTATTTACTTGTCGCTTACTGGTACAGCAAAGTTAGGTAAGGAAATAACTCTTGAGTTACATTCATTGTTTTTTTTTCGTCAGGTTGTACTTGGCTCTGAACTCCAGTTGTCATTACGTCGATACAAGAATGAACGTTATCATTGCTCAGAAAAATATTTGTTTACCTAACCTTAAAGTGACTCTGAGAAGTGACAGCTCACTACTTGGGGAAATCCCATTATTCAAAGACGTTGTTCGTGCTTGAGGCACTCAATTTTCTTTTCAGGTGTAATTGGTGTTAAAATATCTGGTAACACATTTTGAGCTCTCTGTTATCTTATTTGTGAATGTATTACAAAACTCACGAATATTATTACGATTGACGTTAATATGCTTTGTTTTAAACTGACACCAACTGTTTTTACACAAAGCAATATTACTTCGAGTATCACTATGCAAAAAATGTAACTTCAGGCCAAGTGAATCACAGCCCTTGTAAAACAATCAAAGCAATATAGCATCTGATGGTGCGCCAGAAATATTCAGATTTCTTCTCAGATAAATCGATGGTATACAATCTGTGCGACAGCAGAAATTAGGCTACAGACAGAAAATGAGTAGCAAAGTGGTGATATTTTATTAGAAGTATCAACTCGATCCGAATAAGAAGGAATCTCTAATTCATGTAGCATCTCCAAAGCAGTGATCAAATAATTCAATTTGTCAGAAGTAGAAACAAAACTCTTTTTTTTTCCATTCATGAATCACTTCCAGTTTTCAATATTTTTTTACCTTATAAATGTGATTATGTTTTTTACCCAGCCAGGGCCCCGGTTAAGAAGCATTTACTTATTGTGACTTATTGATGAAACTGGGAAAATCGTTATCAAACAAAATAATGGAATAAAATCTTTAAACAAATGAGATTATTTATTCTACATTTGGTGTATATTTATGTTAGAATGGCTCCGGGAATATGTTTATTAATAACCTTTTCATGGATTGATTAAACGATAATGGATCATGAGTTTTGTTTTTAAAAATATGATCAGCTTTTCACAGATGATCTCTTAATCTACGTTGGAGAATTGATAAATCTCCATCTGGGCGGAAATTTTATGCTCCAAAATCTGAATAAAAATTTTTACAGTCTAATCTATAGGAGAACACAAATCCTGTATCATGTTTATCGTTAGGTCTGCACAAGAATCTGCTCGATTGTCATTCATTGAATGGGCGCACGTAGGAACGCGGGAATCAAGAATCTGGATTTCTTGATATCGTTCCAAACATTTATAGTAGTGACACAAACATTAAACTGACAGAGGCATGGGGAGAGAATCTAATTTTTCAGGTATAGCATGTAAGCTAGCTATCTTTCTGAAATGTGAAAATACCCTAGCTTTTTCTCTGCAAATCTGACACCAGTGTCACGAGGGCAGCCCAGAGAGAGGCTTGAAAAATAAGGCAACTTCTTCCAACTGAGGATGTTCTTTAAGATTGTGAAAAGACGTACAGACATAATTTATCATTCTGAGATTGATATTTACAGAAACACTTTCTATTAGCAGATTCTGTATAAATGTGCTTTTTGTTGACAATGTCTTTACAAACGGACTTACTGTTAACTTCAATAGAAATTGTGTAATATTTATTTCAATCCAAATATATTAGATGAAGTCAAAACATATCCATTTTGTTACAATGCACAGGCGTCTCCACATTCGTAAAAGTACTGAAAGATATGAAACAAAGAAAAAAACATTTACAAACAGCATTCTTTAACCGATATTAATTATTAAAGGTTGGGACTATTTTTCAAAACAAAGATTTGTATATTAAGCAGGTGGGCTGCACCTAAACTATGTATTCATTTAAAAAGGTACTTGATGATAATTTAAGATGCATTTAAATATGTTTAAAAACTTTCCCAAGCTTCTTAGGTTCATATTGCATAGTGCTAAGATAAAGTTAACAAAATAAGACTCTTTTCTCATTTTCGGATAATTTATTACATCTTGTTTCTTAAGTTAGATTGGCTCTATTTTAGTAAATATTGAGCACTCTGCAATTTTATTTGTTCATCTGCTGATGGGATGCATCTTGTTTTTAAGTCAGTTGTCGTCTTACAATACAATACAAAGCGAAAAAACCCCCGAAAGCCAGACTGGAAGGGTAGTAAAAATGCCACAGTGATAATAGATTATTGATTCGTAATTAGCAATAGACCGATTACTCTTTTATTATAGCTACAGTTATGCTAATTTTTTGTCTACTTTTATCTTCTTGCAACGTCATTTCCTATTTGCACGATATAAGAAGGAAATCTACCCTTTGCTTGTTTTTTTTCTGAGTGTTCGTATTCAGAGTTTTCATTTACCAAAATATTTTACTTTGCCTTGTATATTACCTTTCTTTCTTCTTTGTTTTATAATTTTAACAGAATTGATCAATTACAAATTTTACTCTGTGCAGTACAATTACAAGAAAATTTATAACAGCCTAATTTTCTTTAATCTCAAAATGAATAGATTATCTTTATCCCAACGTATATTTGATTAGCCGGACGTGAAAGCATTTTTCATCCCCATAAATCACAAATTTTTAAAATCTTATTTAGCCTCAAATGAATCATACAATCCGCCAGTAGCTGCTCTTTGACTCCAGACATTTGCTAATTCTGAGATCAGTTTCGTCTAAAATAGTCTTGATTTACTTTTGGAGCTGCAAAATAGTTTTTCCAAGCTTAAAGTGCACTGGGTTTCCCAGTAATAAGTAATTGCGATTATTTGGGGGTTTATTTGCACCTAGATAAAGTTAAAGATGTAAAATTCATGAACATTGGGCATAGTTTGATTGTAAGCAACCCACCCTTGATTATCCAAACTCTGGGCTTGCCCAAATAACCTTCATGTATTTCAATTTCAACCTGTTCTTGGTATCGAAGATGTAGCGAACCTACAATTTCTCCCCGTTGATTGGAATTTACAATGCTACTAAATTCAATTTAAGTTCAGAAATTTTCTTTTCAGGTATAATTGGTGTTTAAAATGTCTGGTAACACATTTTGAGCTCTCTGTTATCTTATTTGTGAATGTTTATTACAAAACTCACGAATATTATTACGATTGACGTTAATATGCTTTGTTTTAAACTGACACCAACTGTTTTTACACAAAGCAATATTACTTCGAGTATCACTATGCAAAAAATGTAACTTCAGGCCAAGTGAATCACAGCCCTTGTAAAACAATCAAAGCAATATAACATCTGATGGTGCGCCAGAAATATTCAGATTTCTTCTCAGATAAAGCGATGGTATACAATCTGTGCGACAGCAGAAATTAGGCTACAGACAGATAAAATGAGTAGCAAAGTGGTGATATTTTATTAGAAGTATCAACTCGATCCGAATAAGAAGGAATCTCTAATTCATGTAGCATCTCCAAAGCAGTGATCAAATAATTCAATTTGTCAAAAGTAGAAACAAAACTCTTTTTTTTCCATTCATGAATTACTTCCAGTTTTCAAATTTTTTTTACCTTATAAATGTGATTATGTTTTTTACCTAGCCAGTTATGTATGTCCCCTTCTACATGTGAACAGCAAAAAATTTTTACACATATTTTTCCTGTTTCGTTAGTGAGCTTCCTATTTTCAGCATCTTTCCCCCATACAATGTCTTTGAAGACATTTCTTTTTAGAGAAATCCTTTCATCGATTATGTTCCTTTAATAGCTGTGTCTATTTAGCTTTGTTTAGTCCGATACTGTACTATCATTTATCTCTACAGGCCTTGTCCCGAGAAAACTAAAGGAAAAGATGTTCAATAACACAAACTTCTTGAAAATTTTTCTCTGATTCAAACCATCAACAACAAACATTTGAAGTACATAGAAGAGGTCTATTAAAAGTATAATTAAATGATTATTGCAATCCAGAAACATTTCGTTTGTTTACGATTGGCATCACTGTGATATGTTAAAAGATGCTTGTTACTTATGTCGCAAAATGCAATAAGTAACTTATTGGATAACTAGATAAATCTGGATCCCAACTTTGTTTCATAGATAACTTTTTTCGCTAGTTAAACAATTCATTAATTATAAAATATTAATTCTTCATTATTCATTATTCATCATTAATTATTCATTTATTACAAGTCTGCAATCAACAACAAAATAACTAACCGATCAATTTTACGGTAATTGGTACGTATTTTTAGTGAGTTAACTCTTGTGTCTCTGTATATCTTCGTCACTTATAGAACTTGACAGAAGGCTCTAAAATCATATCTGCTGTTATCAATCTCAATTTACGTTTTTAAGACAAGTAGTGTTTTGTGGAGGTTAAGCACAAAAAATTGTTGTTATTCTTCGTTTTGAAAGATAATTGTTAACTGCTCTTTCCATAACTGTACTCTTTATTCTGGCAAACATGTCTCCTCTTTAAGATAAAGTTAACGGCCAGAGACAACATCAAAGCCAGCATTGAAAATGGTCTCTGAGCAATAGAATTTGATCAAGACATGGCAACGGTAATAAACTAAAGCTTACAATGTTGTTTCCACCTGAGTCCCACTGACAGCTGCAGTTATTGGAGCTGTCAGTAGCTAAGACACGTTATACATAGGTAGTATACAGACCCCAGGATCAAGTTTACTTTGTTTCAGGGAATACACATCTATACTACGGAGGCAAGCATGTGTTCAAATCCCCAAAATGATCTGATCCATCACAAAGCACTTTTTAAATTACCGTTGAGTAAAGTACCTTATCTAAAACACCAGTGATTCTAAACTAGTCAACCCAGTCATTTTCCCAATGGTCTATCTGTGGAAGATTCACCCAGTATTTGAGAGCCAATTTTCTTATCTGTGTTATCTCACCCAGGATTTATATGTTAGTGATTCCAAGAGGTATCAGACTACCCGAGGCACAACAGCTTCGATACAAATGATGAACAGCGTTAATGATAGCACTATACAACCTGAAAGGTTTAAGCAGAAAATCATCATGTGATATTTTATGTAGGTCTACACATCTTACTATTTGAAATTAATACACAAATTAATCTATATGGAATTTCAAAAAAGCTAAGTGAACACTGTTTACTCCAACTTTGAAGAGAAGTGCCTGGTTTATTATACTAAAAACTGTCACAACAAATCTAGCATGTATCGGCTTCTGCAGAGCCTTTAGACTTGTGTGCACTCTATGCTTGGATATGCAGTGTCAACAGCTATTTGATAAACACAAAAATTACGTTACCCTGATGTAGCAAACGACGTATTTGGATCACTTGGCAATACACATCGTGTGCATTGGCGAAAAACAACTAGCCAGCTCAACTTCACACATCCAAGCTGGAAATCTTGAAATCTAATCTGTAAACTAGTTGCTGTACAAAAGCCAAAATTTAGTAAAGCGAAAATTTGTCCTTCCAAATAAAAAAAGTGAATCCTGTCAGAAATGAATGTAGATTGCATAGCTATTCGTCAAACTGCTGGATCACAAGTTCAATCACTTTTCATTAAAAAGAAACTGAGGCAATTGACTGATAGCCTAAAGTTCGGAAACAGTCGGTAATGACAAAATATTTCCAGCAATTCTAACCCATCTGGGCAACGCTGCAAGAATGTGGTTAAGACTGACTTTTCAAAAAAGCCGCTAGTGATTGCAAATCTCCAAAGTTGCAGAGAGGTGTAAAGGTCACGTCTAATCTAAAGTCAGGAAAATATGACAGCAAGTTAGCCAGTTATTTACCCATAAATTTACTGTTCATGTATTACAAAGTGCTAGAAAATATGTTACCTCAAAGAGTCTAAACAGAAATCCAAAAAAGACTTTGATGTGAGCCAAGCTTGTTTTTTTAATGCCCAAAGTAACTGCTACCAAGCTTTAGTCCCTTTGTGTACACAGAAAACGGATTACTAAGTTGCTTAAGACTAGAGCTACATTTCTAGATCTATCTGCTTCATACGACTTAGCCTGGCACAAAGTCTTGGTACAACTCACCAAATGTCTATATTAGTATATATTATATATTATATATTATATATTATATATATACTTATCACGATGTGTTTTTTAATAAGTGCATTTTTGGAAGTAATTCAACCAGGTCAAATATGTTGAATTAATCTGCAGGTGATGAAATGTCATTTTCAACTTAAAATATTATTGCTTTTTGGTAACCAAAAGTGTTAAGCTTCCAGAGATTGGTTGAAATAATCTACTAAGTAATTCTACTAAATAATCTACTAAGCAATCTGTCAAGAAATATAAGTTTTATAGATGTTTTTGGAATATAGAACATAATATTTTGGATTGGTTGGGTTATCAGGAAAACTGTTGTCCAAAGGCAAATAACTTTAAAACAGACATTGACAGTAGAACATCTGCCACCAAAATATTACCATACGGAGTAGTGGAGAACTTCAAAGAGAATTTTGTGAATTGAGTAATGATATATGATATATTGTCCTTTACTAATTCTAAAAATTCTAAACGAATAAAAAGAAAAGTTATATATTTAATAAAAGAATTAAACAATAATAAAATTGTTATTATTTTTTCCAATAATATTTGTAGAGGATTACAACTCGGCTAAAGGTAGGTTTCTCTCTTATTAGGTTTAACAGCTTCAGACAAAACTAGTATGGCAACAATGGTGACGGGTAAAGAATACAATTGGCCAAATAAAATGTTGGAGCTATAAAGATTGTGCAGGCTAAAAGTAAAGACTTCAAGTCAATTGTTAGCAACAACTGGTTCAAAATGAAAAAAGTAGCTTTGCTTTGCAGCTGTTGCAATTAAGATTACACATTTTTATGTATATATTAATGTGAAACAATGGAAGTAATCGACTTTGTTTCTTATGATACCCTAACTGATGCAACAAAAACTCCTGTGTAGTCAAGTACCCTCCTACACAACCCTGAAGACATTTCCAGCATAGTGCTTCTTTCAAGAAATGGTTGCTAGACAGAAACAATTTGTACTGTACGTAATGTAAAACTGTACTTAAAAAGGGATTTAAAGTGCTTTTAACTGTTGACATAGATTGAGTTTTTGATTCGTTAAAATATATCTTACAACATGTTTTAAAAAGAATGCTAATTTTACTGTTACTATTAAATGGATAGTATACTACGCTATCTAATCATCACTCATTTGTGTCAAGCTAGGCTAAAATTACTAAAGCAGTTCTTTTACAGGAAAATGAAACATTATGAAAAGTTTGGTAATATTTTTAAGTGGAAAACTCTGGAGGGCATTGTTGCAATAATTGATGGTAAACATGCAGAAGGTAATTGTATGCCCTATGTAGCTGTGTTTACTTCTCTCAGGTGCAGGTATGCTACGTGTTCAGCGTAATGCTAATGTAAAAGGGAATACGATGCATTACAGCTTATGTCACTGATTACACATTGTCCCAATAAATTTGTATATTCAAGGGTGTCAAAGTGGGAATTTGGGGTGAGACATGAAGAAAATAACTGCTAGAAAGGGTTTTTGTTGAATTCGTGAATGAAGATATCAACAAAAAATGCTAAGATATTTATCTTGTAGTTTACATCTGATGATGACGCAAAAGCAACTGGAATTTTAAACAAATGCCAATAGCCTTTCATCGATCACATTTTATTTGGAACAAGGTATCATAAAAATGTATTTTTCTACTTTTGAAGACTGTGTGGCAAGAAGGCTTTTACAACAGACTAACTGGTCTACTTACCGTGGTTATGAAGATCAGAACATTTACAATTTATGACCACTGAATTGCCGATCGAAAGAAAAATTATTAACGCAGGTCTGCATTAATCAAAATGCTTTTATGTCACGTCAAATTTAAAACTAAAAGATCCTTTCTCAAAAGCAGAAATGCTTTGGGTAAAGAAAACATTTGCTTATTATTTTCGTCCTCAGCGTTTTACCAATATAAAACATCGTATGTCAAATTAAATATATAACTACCTCCCAAAGGCACTTTTAAACTATATAGGTTTCCAATATCATAGCATTTTCTTGAAAGTAGCCTTTAAACCGATCATAAGCTTAAACAGCTCAAAAGAAAATTTTGGACCTCAGGAAAGTGCTCTATTCTAGTTAACTTGAAATTCATTAATTTTGTAACAGCGTAACTGTTTTTTATTTATGTATGTAGTTTTGCCGCTACTGATGATGCACACTGATTTCTAGACTTCTGGATAAACAGATTCAGGCACACGAACAAACGAGCTTAGCTGGAGCTTTTGTTTTAAGGGTGTATTGTTGACAATAGCACCCCATTCTTTCCCCTTCCCTTTTAACCTCCTTGTACCTTTCTCTATTTGTTCTAACCTTTGATAATATATTCTTCTTACTTCCTAGTTATTCTAGTAACTCATGCTTTGGGATTATTAATTACTGTATGATTGGAAAAACGCAGAGAGAGATTTTAAAAATTTATCTTTACTTACTCCACTGAAATAAACTGATCTCTTAAGTTATGCTTAACTTTTAGAAAAATAGATTTTGCCATCTGTTTTGTATTTCATGATCATTCATTGACCTGACCCATCTATAAAAGTTACACTTCAGAAGATATCAAAATTTTAGTTTTGAAATATATTTTGTTGATGTTGTGTTCCATTCTATATAACGTTAAGTACATTTTTAAAAGTAAACGTTAACTTAATAACCTTTAACTCAATTAGAGGACCTGAAATTTACAGCACTCCCAAAACCAAAAACCATCTGGACAATAAAAGGACAAAGGGGTTCTTGCAGAGTCCTAATGACGTGTTTCTTTTATGGTAAAAGTTATTTCTGTGTCCTATATAATTAGATCAATTTGACTTTCTAGAGTTTTAACATGAACTAACAGGTAAACAAGTGTGGGAAAGACACCTAGAAATATTTAGCACTTCCATTCCGCTCTAATGAACTTAATGTAATTTTAAACAATTACGAATTCTCGCAACAAGCTGTGATAAAAGACATTAGAAACATCTTTGGCCATGTTAAGTCTTCGTTATAAGAAAAAAACCCTCTATCTTGTAAAGGTTCATGTGAGGTTGGCTTCTTAACCATTATTCACACTTGATAACAGTATTTCAGCCGCATCAAAACATGCAACTCCTCAACAAGAAAACCATGAAAAAAATGTTTTAGTTACTGTGCAGTTCTTGAATACTTTATTTTGTTTCTTAAAACCTAGTTTTATAGCTTGCTCTTTAACTGATAGGATTTTTTCCAAACAGTATTACAGAGAGAGATGGATGAGAAAGAGACAAAAACCTTAGGCAAGTGAAGTGATCCATTGGAATTAATTTTAATCAATCTATCTGACCATAAATATCTCTTTGTGCTTCTTCATTCTCCTCCATTACCTTTCTTTCTTTCTTGTTGCCCTATGAAAACTTTGTTCTTTGTTAAGTGAAGAATAAGATTCCTCTCAAGAAATAACAAATAACGACGAAAAATTTTTTTAAAAAAAGATGAAGTTTATACTATACGACAAGAACAGGCGACAGAGAACTAATGTTTAATGAAGCTATTTAATATATAACTGGTAAAAAAAATGATTTCTGTTCTTCTTCTTTGTACCTTAACGTAGCATTATTTAAATCATTGCCAACATGACGAAAAGAATACCCTCAGATCTCGTAAGCAGACTACATGTAGGATGGCGAATATTGTTTCGAGTTAGTTTGGTAATATAGATATTATGAAGTTCTAAAGAAAAAGAGTTGAAAACAACACATCTAATTTTTTTATAAATTTATAATGTGAAACAAGAAAATAGTCCCAAAGTGGGCCAAAAAAAATCGTGACATTACATTAAAAATATATTCAGTTCGAAGCCACTTGAAATGTTGCTTTTGCAGCGAAAAGATACCATAAATTTACTAAATAATTAATCAAGTTGAAGTGAATTTATAATTTAGCCTACAGCAAATAAGAAGATAATAAGACTAATGTTTTCCTTTACAAAAAAAGCCCATTAAAAATAGAGAGCACCTATTGCCCATGAATCAATTAAAGCTATTTGCAGAAACTCTCTCAGAAACTCCTGTCACATTCAGATGGGATTTCCAGTCATACCACTTATTGCTTAAAATTCCAATGACGTTTATGGTTGCAGTATTCCCTCTGTGAGGGCGGAAGAATGTCACATATACTAATGTTACTCTTTACTATATTATGTATACTATTATTTTTATTATCAAATTACTGCCACTATTGAACTAGTAGAAAATAGGTAATTCCACAAATAGATACTAAATATTGATGTTACAAGTACCCACTTCTACAACATCAAATTTGAAACCGCTTTATTCCTGCATTCAAACAAAACCTTAGTAATACATATCAGTTTGAGACAAGCCACGAAAAATTATTAAAAATATACAATTTGGTACAGTAAACCAAATTATTATTTAAAGACTATTGCAGTTATAGGAAATATATCACTTTAAAGATGCTTATTGCAGTAGCGAATAACATAAAAGAACAGACACCCTAACTTTTGAATCCCCAGCTTGTGAGAGTATAAAGCAGGCTGTTGCCAATACTTAAGGATCCCAAGTTTCTCACACACATGTAATTTGATGCTTTTCCCTTGGTAAAGGTCAATCAAGCTTATCTTTCTAATAGACCATATAATTTTCAGGTTTCTTTCAAACAGGCTAGTAATATTTGTGAAAGGGAAATTTTTCATGCTAAATCTTCCCATGGTGAGCGAGTTCAAGAATCTCTTTCTACCCAAAGGCTTTGAAGATCGAGATTTTCAATAGTGTATTGAATACTGGCAATCGATTATTCCTCCACTCTTTAGTGATATTTGATATTTTCTGTCCTCTGGGGAAAAGGCCGATCTAATTTTCTAAATTATTTGTCTCTAGTTTTGCTCTAAATAACACTGGTTTTTCTTTGCCAGAGGTCCTTCGGCAAACTGATCAGATTTTGTATTCTGTCACCATAAATCCTAGATTGGTTGCAAAGATTATTCATGGGCTTCATCAATATAAATCTTCAGGTTAGATTCTGTCACTTGTTTTGGAAGACTATGTTTCTAAGCTTTCTGCATTGCTGCCCAAATCTTTTAATAATCGTCTATAGCAGTTTTGTTTTCCACATTTCTGAAAGGTTTCTAATGTTGTTTCTGTCCTCAAAAATGTAGAGGATCCACCTGATCCTCTCAAATATTTACCACCAAGTCTTCTTTTTGTCATTAATGAGGTCTTTGAACGACGTATCAAAAGTGCACTAGTAGAAGTCTTGCAGAACATAGGTCTCTTTGTTAATGTTAATACAGGTTTAAAGAATCTGCTTCACTGTTGAATTTCTGGCTGTGATTAAGGAATGTATCTATAGGTGTATAGATAAGTCTAATGAAGGATGAGCCATACCACTTAATATTTCTAAGGCATTTGATAAGGTGTGTCACACTGTCTTGCTTCATAAGCTTTCTGGTTATCATATTTGTGGAAGGATCTTCTGTCTTCAGTTCTTTCTTTCAGATCATAAAATGCGGTTTACATTGATACAGGTGTTCCTCAAGGTTCTATTTTCTGTCCTACTTTTTTCCTTTTTTACATCAGTAATTTTTCTGGTAATTTTATTCAACTTTTCTAACGTCTATCCTGTTGACAGTACCCTGTACTGGCATTGACCACAAGGTAACACAGCAGGAACAAGTCAAACGTGTGCAACATTTAGAATCTGACCTTCAGAATTGTCAGAGAATGGAGAAGGAAGTGGTTGGTTTCTTTTAATGAGACTAAAAAGGAACTGGTGTCATTTAACAGAAAGCTGAATAGTTATCTACCTCCGATATCCATGGAATTTCATTCTGATGTTAATCCTAATGAGGTTGCTTCTTCTCTTGAGGAATGTTCATCAGTAAAGATCCTTGGTTTGTCATTTCTCCAGATCTTTCTAGGAATCTTTATTCAATCTATTGGAAATTATCCTTCTAAAAAGGTGTTTCTTGTATCGTGGTAGAAATTGCCTTACACCTGAGGCCATCTTGTATCTCTATAAATTTACCATTCTTTCGTGTGTAGAGTACTGCTGCCGTATCTAGACAGGTGCTCTCCCATCTAATCTTGATGTCCATTATCGAGTTCAGAGATGTATTTGTAACTTGACTTGTCCAAATCTTGCTGCTTCTCTTGTAACCTTTGTCTCATCCACGGAACATAACCTGAACTTGTCTTTACTGCAAGTGTTATCATGGGAAGTGTTCTGATGAGCTTTCCTCGTTGGTACTACCTCCCTTTGCTGCTTCTCGCGCGACTCGTTTCTCTGAACGTCTTCATTTAGCTGTTGTCCCTCGTTGTAATAAATCCCTCTAAAATTGTAGTTTTTTCCTCAGACTGCAAGATTTTGGAATTCTTTTAGGTTTAAGTACTTTCTTACATTATATGACTTGAGTGTTAATTCCTAACTTAAGGTTAATTCCTATCTCTTGGCTTAACTCCTTTCATTTTTATTTTTTATTTCTTTTTCTTCTGTTATTTCTTCACAGTTTCATATATCCTGCGGCACTATGCCTTGTATGCTTCTTCAACAAGCAAAAAATTATTTAATATCTTCTTTTTTTATGATAAATAAATAAAAATAACAATAAAAAATAAATAAGTAAATAAAAACAAATGATAAATAAATAATAAATTAATAATAAAAAAATAATAAATAAATAAATAAAATTTATTGTTGTTGTACATCTATTCTAATGACCTACTTAATATTATGTTTGAAGTTTACCTTTTGTGCTTGTGATATTTTTTAAATTAGCCAGTGGCGCTCCAAAAAACTCTTGTAATCTAACAGACCCTACGAAAAAACGCAAAGACAAAGGTCAAGAATGTCGTAATAATTATTTTCTTCAGATGGAGAAGGTCAGTGAAAACAGAGTTGTGACCCAAATATCAAAACAGGTCTGGACTCTCTACACGTAAATATCTGCACCGCGTTATTTTGATCTTAGAATGATAATTGTTATGGTTGATGAATATCAGATATTAACCTCACTTTGTGGGACTGAATACATGTTTTGCATGATTTAGATATCGTTATATCCTGTTACCATTAAACTGCAATGTTTATCTTCTTTTCTTTGGAGTAATTTTAACAGGCAAGAAATGTACAAGGTTAATAGAGCCTAATCATGATCACAGATGTAGTCTATAAGATAATCCGAGCTTGTAAAATAACTTCGTGGAAAGAAAAGCAAAATTATTACTAATCCATGTTTTCTAAGCCTCTTAGTCGATCTAATACCCATTTAAAACTTTCATGCTGCTCAGTGCAACCAATACATGCATATTTATCCACAATTTCTGTCAACATCCTGTCTTTGCTAAAACAATAAACTTTTAAGTTAAAAACACATTTCAGTAGCGTTGCTAAAGTCATTAAGCGACCTTTGTTAAGCAAAAGGAATAAAATCTCATGAAAGTATTTGCAGTGCTTACAAAAGGAAATTTTTCCTTGTGATGTCTTAATCAACTGACGAGAATAAAGCTATTGCCTGATTAATTACTTCCTTTTCTTAACAAAAAGATGGCATTGGTTAGAAATAAATGGTATTTTGAAACCATTACGAGTTTTAGAAAGAGTTTTTAGTGACCAGTTTTAAAGCGTAAAAATATAAGGCCATTATTAACAGGTTTACATGTTTTCTGTCTAAACAATATGAACATAAAAGAAAACAACAAAACAATTAAGTCAGTGGCAGAGTGGCGTGTAATTGGATTCCTTTCCTGTCAGAAATTCCTGGCTAAGCAACACTTTGAATCCTTAAAAGCGACTTGATTGAAAGTCAAAGAACCAAATATCTCGTTATCTGTATGTTTTAACAGACATCGCGCCACGTGACAAAAATCCATCTTTTCACTTCTGGTGATTTACAAATACTTTTAATTTCATTATCTAGACTCAAATAACAGACACATTTATTTAATATTAGTGACAACTGCGACAGACTCTTATTTAATTCTGTTTGATTTAAAAGTTGATAACTAGATTTTACGTCTTAAAAGAAACCTAGCTTCGCTATAAACAAGATAAAGTACAATTAACTTTGGTGTCTGAAAATATACTTTCTTTTTTATAGATCTTTATAATGTTCTATGACAGCCCTCTATGTTAACTGTTAAAGGGCAGCCCGTGTAGTATTGAAGCATAGATTTACTTGCTGATATATAAATGCCAGTCAAAATTTATGAGACCTTCTAGACCAGACAATTTGGTTTAAAATGTGATAACAAGATTTTACGTCTTAAAAGAAACCTAGCTTCGCTATAAACAAGATAAAGTACAATTAACTTTGATGTCTAAAAGTATACTTTCTTTTTTATAGATCTTTATAATGTTCTATGACAGCCCTCTATGTTAACTGTTAAAGGGCAGCCCGTGTAGTATTGAAACATAGGTTTACTTGCTGATATATAAATGCCAGTCAAAATTTATGAGACCTTCTAGACCAGACAAACCGCCAACTGCGCCTGAATATTTTGCCATGAAAGGTAAAATATTAAGGCAATTTAACAAACAGTATTATGCTTTCTTTAGGGTTCTCTGAGTCTCCCTTTCTGTATATCGTCATGCATTATTTGTCTTTAAGTAAGCCGTATGAACTATAGAGGAAATCATTATAAGAGAGCATCAGTGGAGTTACTTGTGAAATAAAAAGCATAACTCATACATACAACTAGAAAAATTTAAGATTTATCTGTGTCAGACCGATTATCGACAGCATTTGTGTGTGCCAAAGGAGACGTTAAACTAGCACTCTACTGCAGAAGAATTTATAAAAAAATTAACTTACAATTCAACTTGATCGAAATTTTCCCATTTTCCCTGAGGTAAGGTCATCATAATAGTCATTTTAACTTATTAACTTATTTGTTATCAGTTGTATTTTATCAGTCCGAGGCAAAGGTTAATATAAAATTAGAGAGTATGTTGCTTTACCAAACACTCTATTTTTCATTACATCCCTTAGAACAAGCTAACAAACTTTTTACACTTAAAACCCATACATTTTATTTTTGAGGCTATACTACAGTACAATGGCTAGGTTTACATAATTAAATTGGTTTCTATTTGATTACCATCTAATTCGCATAATGGGTATTTGAACAAGTAAAAATTTCTCGATACATCGTCATTAATGTGATTTAGCAAGAGATTGACTAAGGATGGTTAACCACATACTGGTCCATCTAGTGCATAAAAAATGGCGTCATTCGTGAAGGGGACTGGAATTTACTTGGTCTAAACTTCTTCTCTCTTTTTAACATGAGATAAACAAATAATAAGAAATAAGAAATAAAGAACCAATAAGCGTTGATTCAATCTTATGTCATATCTAATACATCGTTTGACTAATTTAAAAGTTTTGCAAAGGTTCGTTAGATTTTTATGAAGTTTGTTTTGTTTGCTCTGTTGTTATTTACATGTATACCTGTCATTTTTTGAAACTTTAATTTATATTTGTAATTTGAATCTTTAATTTATAATAGTGTAATATATGAGACAAAATAAATTGATCCGAATAAATATCACAGTTTTTTAAAGGTGGAGCTTTAAATGCCCCCAACAAGAATTAGTTCTTGTCGTGGTATCGGAGCTTGAGTGCGTTTTTGCCAAACTAAAGCTAACCTCTGGTCCTCCAGGCTGTGGGATGAGCATTGGTTGAACAATCCAATCGAGTATAACATTACTTGTTGTGGAAACAGCAACCAAGATAAACATTTGTAGAAGGGATTCATGAGTCTCAGCCTTAAACATCTATAACTGACAAAATCCGAAGCCCTCGGGATACTATTTGCAGGAGAAATTGATTCTCTGAACACAGGTAAATTCAAAAAAATATTGACTTTTGGAATGTAAGAACAACGTAAGACACCGGCAAACGTTGACAAATAGTTCCCGAAATGAAATGATACAATCAGCACATCATAAGAGTTAGTAAAGCCGGTAGGCAGGCAGGGGGAAACTAAAGACCATCACCATCATTCAGAAATAAATGATCAATATCATAATGGAGTGGTTATAATCCTAAAGAAGGGTATGAACAGTGCCTACTGGCATAAAAGCCGATCAACAGAAGGTTGATAAAAATACAACTGAAAGGTAAGTAAACTGAATCAGATTCAGAACTAAACTTTGATCTCAAAGTAAGAAGTTACAATACTTTCTACACATGACAAATGGGTATGCAGGGCTGTGGATTCATGAACAATCATAGGAAGAAGTTGGTGGTTCTCTGTGCCTTGAACTACTTAATCATTTGGGTTATATTCTTTGCTGATCTTGACATTCACAAAAATTCTTGATGGTTTCCACACAACAATTAAAAGCCAACTGGAGCTGCTGATCAACTGGAGATTGAGAAGCTCTTTGCAAGATGTGAGAGTGGGGAGAGGGGATGATATTGGTAGCAACCATCAGATCAACTTGTGCTTGCAAACGGGAAACTGAAATAAAAAGGCAAAACGTGAAAACAAAATAATGTGAGTGAATTTTATACCGAGAATCTAATAGGTTCACTTGTAAAGGCACGTGGAAAAGCAGCATTTTCGTTAGATTCAAAAAACAGGTTTCAGACTCTCCAAGGTTTGGCGGAAGAAGAAGAGAATTCAGGACATATTGATGCATCATAGAAGAATTTGGAGCATATGTGGAGAGAAACAAGTAAGAAATTTTGAGCAGAAAAGCTTGCTCAGAAGAGAAAAGAATGGTTAATGAATGAATAGGAAACAAGCTCAAGAAAGTATCACTGAATGATTGCAACTCCTCCATGGAAATAAGCAAGTGCATTTTAAGCAAGATAAGTAAGAACAGAATTTCGAAATTGGCCGACCTAAAAGCTAGAAAAGACTAGGTGGGGCTAAGAAAAAAAACAAAGGATATATAAACCCGATTTTTGCTCATAAGAACGTTTTTGAATAAAACAAAATGGTAAACGAAAGTTTATATGAATTTTATTAACTTTTAAAAGTCCTTTGACAGTATTCATAGGGATTGTCTATACAAGATTTAAGGTACTGTGGAATTCCTCTCAAAATGGTCAACCTCCACAAGAATATAAGATTGAAACTATTACACTGAATATTGACGACCCTATCCCAAGGGGGTTTATGACGCTGACTTTCCCGACAGAACAATTTATCCACTTTAAAAGTATAATCAAGAACGAAGCAGATGTGGAGATTGATATCAGATGCAAATTTAAGAAAGCGAGAAAATTGATATGTTTAGTGAATAACACCTGAAGGCCCAAACTATTCAATATATCCAAAAATGAAATTGTAGCATAGTTTTTCCTGCACAGCCTTGATGTACGAATCTGAGTGTTAACGCATGACAAAAATTGATGCTAACAAACTATCAGCTTTTTACACCGCCTACCTGTGGAGAATTCTATACTTCTTTTGGCTCAACAAGATTTTCGACAACAACCTACTTCTGCAGTGCTGAACTGTGAGTATGGATATTCTGATCATCAGAAGAAAATGAAGATGCATTGTGAATATCTTGATGACGAAGTCAGTTTCTATACCCAGAATAGCTCTCCAACGGACAACTGAGGGGAAGATGAGGCGTAGCAGTTCGAAACAAGCATTGAGAAGAACGATAGACAAGGAAATTAAAGACATACGTCACTCCTGCATATCACTTCGGAAGCTCAACAACAACAGAGATCAGTTCCTCGCTTTCCTACCGGCTACAGGAGGGCATGGGAAATAAGGAATGATTGAAGAAACTTTTGTGGTCTTACTATGACCAGGGAAGGGACTTAATACTTAGTATATTGTGTTAATGTGGAAAGTTAAGCGTTAAATACAATAAAAATAATTCGTACAAGAGGGTTTAATAGTTAAAAAAACTCTTGCTTATGCCAAAGAGTTACCATATAGCTTTGAGATATGGAAGATTGCTGAATGAGGTAATGTAATAACAATGACTGACAATGCTCTACAAAGAAAGGGTTTTGTTACAAGAACATTTGGAATTGAAGCAATTGATTATTCCTAATACCTTGTTTACTAAGAAATTCGAATACCTGTTGGCCATGGGAAGGTTTCTCTAAGCTCCTGAAATGACTTAAAAATAAGAGATTTATTCAACTTTGGCAACAAAAAAACTTGTACATGGACTTTACAGATAAATGTTTGGAAAAAGTGGCGATAAACATTTTCTCAGAAATCTTAAAATGGTTAAATCAAATAAGCTATACCGCATTATGACAGATTAATATACCAATATCACATCATTAACCAACCACATCAAAGATATGTGGATTAACTATGGCTGGAATAGCAAGCACTGTTCAGAATTGTAACAGTTGGAGAAGGCTAGTGCAGAGGACCATGGCTATCTGTTCTTGATGATGATTTCAAATAAGGATGTACTACCAACCTGTTAAAGATAGCTCGGTAAAAAACCTGTGACAAAGTAAATCTTGTTAGACGTTAAGACCTTTAAAGTGTAAAAAGTTATACAGTTGTAATCACTAAGTATGGATTAATATAAATGCAGCTTTTTCTACAAAAAAAATGTTTAAGCTTACAAAATGTTAGAGATATGCCAGGGACGGGATCGATACTTGCTATTCAAATATTTGCTAAACAACCAGAGGCATCAGTACCTTATTTTCAGGACATAACATTTACGGAGAACAGGAAGGCTACTATCAGTAAATTTATTTTATTTTCCAAATATTCCTGACCGTGAAAAAAGATGCTCGAAGATATAATGGAAAATGTTTTCTCAATTTTGTAATTTAGTCTGGATAAACTGGGTGACAGAAGAAGTATAGTACATGGTTTGAAATGGGAAATACATTTATGAGCAAATACAAAGAAAGTTAAACTCATTGGGGAAAATTTATTTCATCAAAATTTGGAATTTCTACATTATTTATTGTCAAATTAGATTTCATACCGTGGTATTTCAGCCTTGAGATAATAGCTTTGTTGACTGATTATACTACTCCTAATTTTCTTACCCATGAAACATTACAAGAAAATCACAATAACAATGATTGTTTTTTTAAGATGGTTAGAGCCATTTTCAACTTGCGTTCTGTTGGTAGCAGTGATGTTGTAGCAAAACATCGTAGGCCCCCTTAAAAAAAGTACCGTTTTCTTCACAAGCCATTAATAACCTCAGAATAAGCAACTACTTCAAAAGTAAGCACGCCGAATGCATATTCTACCCCCGTATTATGATATCTGTTTTTTATATTATACATGTTACTAAAAGGTTTAAGAAATTGACTTCAGATGATTCGAAAAAAATTGTTCTACTACTTGTGAAGCGATTTGAAACACCTTTGTATATCTTTAGTTATTATTGTATGTAATCAAATGCAATTTATAATATGATTTTTGTCTAAAATATAATGTAATGCAGAATGTAGAATGATAATAAATACACAGATTCACTTGTCAAATCTTGAGTGAAATAGTAGTTATGGCATTGTTATTGTAAAAGCCTCTACATACAATGAACTGTATTTTCATATATTCTCTTGAATTCTTTTTCAGTTACATACTATGCGCAACATAAAATTCCGTTGGGCTACTTTAATGTATATTTGGTTTGCATATTAGTTTCTAACCTAGTTCTTTCATCCATTTTTTAGAGCTGATATTATCTGCAGTCATGAGAGACGCTTTGTTATTTCTGATTTTACTTATATCAATTTCCTCCAAACTACTAACACATTGAAGTTCAGTTGCATAAGTTGACCAATATATAGGAAACTAATGTACTTTAATCTAATTGAAGTTCTCAAATAATATGGCTTATGTTTTATGTAACAGTATGCTCAGCTTTCCCCCCAAATATCTTCAAATTATTTTCTGTCAACTTACGTCTATGTCAAATCCTTACCGAAATCAGCAAGAATTATGGACCTACTCGGTGAATCAAGTAGAAGTTTAATCAATTACATTTCTACAATCATAAGCTGTTTGTTAAACTTGTCGCATCCTGTACAACATTCGTTTTCCTTTCAAGTCAAAAAGTAAAGCCATTGCTATTTTCATAAGAAAATGAGTGGCTTATAGTATTTCCATTTAGTCCGAAAAATTGAACCTTTCTGCTTTTCGATGATAGTCTTTCAATATTAATACCTTTAAAAGTGAATTTAGAGTTATGAATAGTATGTCGTATTGTTTCATAGCATAAAGCTACAATGCTCAGCTTGTAACAATATTTTAATTAATCATTTAATTAGATATGATACAATAATGCAGGGAAACCTAATCTTTCATCGGTGCATTTATCGTGTATTTTATTCTTTAGCCCAATTTTTGCAAAATGTGTTTACTGAAAAGAACTTCGTAGCAGATGCTGATATATCTTACAGAACCAAAACAGTTGTTAGTGTCTTATCCCTTCTTACCCTCACCAGGGCTACAGTAACATGTGCTCTCTTAAAATCTGGGATTTAATATATTGTAATGTGGTCAATACTCACTGTTTTGACATAATTAAACTACAGTGGTTTGAAATATATTTTGTAATATGAAATAAAAAAACTTTTTCGTTTCAAAGTTTGATAACCCTGAGCATAATGATGATCTGTACTTAGAAATGCTTTGTATTATCACTCTGATCAAATAACATTTGATGTTCTCCATTTTCAAAGACTTTTAATAATAGAAAAGTCACAACAGATGTTTCAGCATTTTGCGAATTACTGTTATCCCGGAGAGAATAACAGCATATCACTATCTTATCTTGTCTTACCCTCACCAGGTCTAAGGTAACATATGTTTTACTGGAATCTAGGTGTGAACACTGTTCCATAACGTTTACAAGACATGTTCACTCAAAGTAATAAAATTAAGTCAAATTTGTGCTGAAATATGTTATTTTTTCAGAAGGAAAGAAGATAAAGTGTACACAGATAAAGTGTACGAAGGAAAAGATTTCAGCAAAATAATTCATCTCTTGTTTGGTAAAAAAGCTCAACACTATTATATCTTATTTCCTCTTTTTATATTTCACTTACATCTTTATTTTTTATGAGAAGTGTTTTGTTTTATACTGTCATATCTATTCATTTCCTGTTGAGGAAAAAGGTGAAATTTCCTTTCCCTTACAATTTCCTGCTGTTTCTTTCGAGTTAAAATAACTAAACGTTTTTGAAAATTTGATTGATAATTGTCACAAACAATTTCTTTCAGTTAGGTTTGCTTTTGCTCTTATATTCACAATTGGCACATTGAAGTAATTTTTTATTTCGGTTGTATTTTAAAGCACATTTTACAGAAACTGCGTTGGGTGTCTCGACGTTGAGAAAAATGTGTTCGCAAAAATAAAGAGCGAGTAGAAAATTAAAATGACCTCGATGAAAAAGAACCTGTTCTCTTTACTGAGTCAACACAGCGGAGCTCTAAAGGTTTCAAGCTAATCTAATTTTATGTGAAAACATGCTTTTTTACTTACACATAATTACATTTAATTTGAATCTACTTTTGTTTCTGCATTTGTTTTTTCAAGTTCATAATTCGGTATGAATCACAAATGACAAAAAGCTTAAATTATTAGGTCCAACTTGAAATCAAACATCTTCCCTATTTCAAATCATGGGTTGGTCCAAAATTTTGTAAATCCCGGCGCCCTTCAAAGAATTCTTGAGACCACAATTACTTCCAAAAAAGTAATTCACAAATTACAAAAATACCTAAACAGGCATGCAAATTTTGTGCACATTATTTAGATAAACCGTACATCAATTAAATGATAACTATTGTTCTTCAATTCACTTGACAAATATTTCTCATAAAACAAAAAAAGAAAAATAAACGTAGATTAATGTCATTGTAAAAATGTAAAAATCATGGTAAAAAATGTAAAAAAATTAATTCAAAAATTGAATATAAACTTAAAATTCAACAACCAAAACTATTCTGACTAACCGAAATACATGGAAAAACACATCGAATGTGACCCTACCTATTTGAGGAACTTTTGAAGTACACTTGATTAAATGCTTTCTCGCGATTTTCTGGTTGTACAGTGTATCCTTATTCACTGTATAAACCATTCTTACCATTTATTCCAGACAAAAACACATCTCTACTTACAAATATAAACCTGCATTCATAGCATGTCGATGACATTTTCCTATAGAGTACTTGTCGCTTAAATGTACTAATAAAGTAGTAAATAAGTACTAATAACATGCGTTTTTGTTTTATGTCTGTTTGGAACTCTCAAAACTTGACATCGATTTCTACAGCTCATATTACTTTATAATGTTCTACTTACTTTAGAAATTTATTTTTGCGGCATATCACTCAATTTTTAGTTCCCGTTTTTATTAAACCAATAAGGATTTTCTCTTTCCTTTTACTTAGAGTCAATAGCTCTGTTCATTGCATTTCTAAATAACTTACAAAATAAATACCATTTTCTATACATTAACTTGGGTAACCATTAGCAAAATTAGGCTTTTTTAAGGCAAAATCTTTTTTATGTTTCAAAGGAATACACAAAAGTAAAAATCCACTCACTATTCAAATCAAGTTTTGGCTAAGGTATCAAAGAAAAAAGAAAAACTTAATGTTAATTTTTCCATTTTTTGAACTTCATCAATAAAATAATTGGATTGAGGCAATAGCTCCGCACTTTTGACATGCTTCCAATATGTTCCGAAATAAAGTCACACCATGAATGTTAACAATAATGAGTTTTACTTTTAGTGACTACAATATTCCCTTGCATCACTTTTCCCTTTCATAAATTACTTAAATTTGCACCTGGTAGAGGGTTTACTGAAATTGATTCTTTTGGAATTGAAATTTGAAAAAAATTGAAAAAAATGCATTTTCTTTAATTTGACAATAGTATATTATGCATACGTTTTTATGTTGTAGGTCAATCACTTTTTTAAAAATTTAATACTCTGGAAACATCTGTTATTGTTCAGAAAACCACAGCAAGGCTTTTTAATTATGTAGTATGATATGAAAGTCTTTATTTCTTCTAAAAACTTCATGGAAAGATAAAATCTTATTAGACTTTGTAGAATGTTCAGTGCTTTTGTGCGATGTTATGCAAACCATCAGTACTAGTCTTGTAACTACTGAAAATAAAATTGGGGTTCTTACCAAAAATAAAAAGACAAATAAAAAGATAGAAGATTAACTGAGAATGACGATGTATACATAGATGGTGAAAAATTAGAACAAATTGAAGACTTTACCTACCTTGGAAGCATACTGCTAAGCACTAGAAATACCAAAGTTGAAGTCAGACGAAGAATTGGGAAAGGTGACGCTGCTTTTTACATCTTTGAATCCATCGGAATACCCAAAAGGTTCAACCTTAAGACCAAGCTTAGGTTCTTTTAATCAACTGTTATCCTTTCAAGTGCCAGTAATTTTTGACTCACCGGATGCCTGACAAGAGATTTAGATTAGCTGGGACGTAGGGTATGTAGAAACATCTCTTTTTACCCTGCACAAGAAGGTTGCTAATGAACTAACTGCTGCATTCATGAAAACTGTTGTATGACCAACCAGTCATATTGTTTTGAAGAAAGCGACGGATTACATCAAGTGCTAAGAAATTTTTTTTTGTATTTTTCACTCCTATGAGACGATATTTTGAATTAGTCCAGGGAGTTTTAAACTCGTTTTTCTGTGTGCTTTGTCGTACTGCAAACCAGGAAACATTTTGCGTGCAGAAAATATTGTGAGACATGTGTGTACTATTACTGAATCAACCAATCACTCTTTCACAGTTCATTTTCAAACAAACCGATTCCGTGCAATGGAACTACACACAAAATCATTGTGACGTACAGGTCAATAGGCAGAGAGAATACCTGGATTTTTCCAACCAGATACCCTCGATAGGGTTTTTTCTATATCAGTCAAAACTTTGTAAAATACAGCTAGCATGAATCGTATTTAAAGTGCTCAGTTTTAAATCCACTTTCACTTCAGACACAGAATGTCCAACTTCCAACGATTTTGCGACGACAAAAGTGTACCAGCTCAAAAATGCACTCTTGATGTGCGTCTTGTACGTGCCGTTCATACTGAGGTCTAGAGACTGCAACTCTCTCGTAGAACCGATTAGTGTCATTACATGGAGTAGGTTGCCTTTTTTTTTAAATTTACTAAATACGTCTCCACTCGATGCGCTTTGAACACCTCGCAATTGATCAGAGCAGTTTGAGCCAAAGGTAATCCAATTTCTTTGCGTAGTTTGGTCACACACGGTTTAAAAATCTCCTCCACATATTGAAAAACACTCTTCTCATTACTCCAGTGATCCTTGATACAGTATCTGGATGCACTGCTTTTGCTGTGCTGATTGGCGTACTTGTCAATTCTAGCCTCACTTCGTGACTGTAGGTCCCATAGTCATGTCATTTTCTTTCGTTGAGATTTCTTGCTAAAAAGTTAGTCAAATCTTCATTTGCATTGGTATATCGTTTACGTCATGAAGCTTGGCCATTCTCGGCTTCAGTAAATCATCCTCTGCAGATTTCTTACGCCACTGAAGCATTTTCGTTGTCGTATTGCAAAGGTTCGGTGTTGATGAGAAAATGATGGAATTCAACAAAAAATACAAAGGATGAACCTGTACAAAGCAAGTGTTACACCCATGCTTAATATGAGCTTTGCTTGACGCTAGAACAATGCGCTCGGAACACTTTGTTTACAAAAAGGAACCCTACTGAGGTCATTAAAGATCATGCGGGCAACGTTGGATGAATTTTGCTCTATGCACGTGTCTAAGGAATTGTTAAATGGGGTTTATTGGAAACTGTTTTAACCTGCAAACCTTTCAAGGCATTTACAAGGGTCCAAAGTTAAGAAGGGTAAAAATTTTTAGAAGGCTGAAATTTCGCATCAGAAAAACTAGCGAGCAGAGACCTTAAAGATTTGGAAAATGAATAAAATTTATCGATCTTGTAAAATAGAGAATTTGGGGTAATATGGTACCAAATGGGGGAGGTCAATTGTGTCAACTGTCAATGTTTTATTCAATTTCTATAAATCTTTGAAATGTTGTTATATTATATTATAAAAAGTGATTTTTAATGGTTGCTTCATAGATGAATAGACAATTTTGATGTAGTTTTGTAAGGAATGTAATTATTACATTAAAATTTTACTAAGACTCTATCATGGTCAGAATAATATGCTGGATGAAGGCAAACAATATATTTAATTGAGTCAAAGTTTGTGGATGTTAATTCCGAAATGTGACCTTTTAAGTGTGTTGGTTTCTGAATTCATTGTTTGTACCCATGGTACTGTTTTAATGTGGCTACTTGATCGTAGTTAGTAGAGTTCTCCTGAATGTTAGAGTCATCAGATATCACAATCGGCATGTCAATGACCATGCAGGCTTCAAGTTGCCTTAATAGACTGTAGACTGGGCATCCATTTGCATACTTGTAAATCACAATATCTTTAGGCTGTTTCATGTCCATTCTCAAACATTGAGAATATTCTTGTTCACATTTCGTGCAACCTGGGGCGAAATTATAGAAGTCTAGGCCCCATGCGAAAATATCAGTCTTTTGGTGTGGTCCGTTTTTTGTCGTGGTTGGCGATAACAGGAACCTTGATGATGTTAACACATTGTATTCTTCAATCGAATATCTTTGTGAAATCCAACGGTTTACTGTTAATTGTACGGTGATCGTACAACAACGAAACATATGACATGTGAAAGTCTAAAAATTGGCAATTTTGGCAAGTTTTTTTGTCTTTGGTCTTCTACTTTAACTTGTACAGTAAAGCCTGGGCCTGCATGTTGCTTTATCCAAATCAAGAATATAATTAAAGAAAAATACATCAAATAAGTCAAGTATAAAATTTGCCTTCAAAGCATGAGGCTAACTGAAATTTAGTATTTTGGGTTTATTGGCTCCCATTTAGTACACAAAGTAATATGGTGTTTTAAGACGTTTTGATCCTTCCATGAGGAAGATTGTCCAAAGTAACAAGAACAAGAACAAAGTAATATTTAGATCCCCCTGCAGAACATACTTCGAGGATAAACCAAAAAAAAATTACTAACTTAATATCTATGAAAAAGATGGGCTAAAAACTATTGTGGCTTAAAGGGTCAGTCTGGAATAAATAAGTCCAAATGTTCTATTTATGCCATGAGACGAGATTGGATAGAGTTTTTATCGTATTGAATAAGTTTCTTTATGAAATTGTTAATTCTGAGTTAAAATCCTCCTCGCAAAAATAAATTCTACTTTTAAGACCTCCCTTCATCATTTGTTGTTCGACACCATTCCATACTGCTTCAATCTTTCTCATCTAAGCAGTGTTTAACTTACCAGGCAGCACTGAGTTATAAAGCCCTTCACGAATTTAAATCTTCAAGAGTTTATTTCTTTTTGACAAATTCTTTTGTCTAGTGTTTGCTTTATTTTAGTCCATTTTTGGTAGGTACTCGTTATGATGAGATATTTTGGCATTGATTGGATTGCAAGCGACCCAGAAGTTGAACAGCAGGTCATTTTTAAGAATCTTGTTTTCAAGGGTAATTATTGAAAGAAGGTTAAGTATTTCCTGTAAAGCATTGAATATGATTGTCTTTCTTTTCTTTTGGCGATGGTTGATCCGAGTCGTTTAAGGCTGCTGTTTTTTATTATGTAAGACAGTATTATTTGCATATGATAGCATCCAGAGTCTTGCACTATCACTTAAACCTTTAATTCATTGCTGTTCTCTCGTCAGTGATTTCAATTTGATAAGGTATGAACATATAAAGTCAGGGTCGGGATATTTGTTCAAAACTTCATAATTAGTGCAGGGCAGCACAAAGTTCATGTAGTTGTAAACAGTACTGATAATTTTATTCTTTGTTGTTTGCATCCTGTAGGATTTTGAGACTGGTCAACAAATTGTTTCATTGCTGAAACAGCGCCTATAGACAATGCTTTCAGTATAATAGTTAGTCTTTGTGCCATAGTACGAATAGTGTGTACTTCAAAAAGGATATTTCCATCAATGTTGTCATACTCTGCTTTCTGATTAATTGTGTATATACACTATTCATTGGCTTACTTGTAGATTTGTTAGCTTCTCCTACGAAGAATGTCGTATCCGTTGTTGGACTGGTTTTTCTTAAAATCGAACTGGTTACTCACATCTTAGACTCTCCCAGGACCTATACTTCCAGTACTAGAACAGGAAACAACAAACATAGGATGGGTATAGCGTCATACCTGAAAACAACAATTTGAGTACCTGATAATTGTTTGTTGACCCTTGATGTGGGTGCATATAGTACCTTTTGATATATATTTATCATCAAAAATGTACCATCGCCAATTATTGGTGTACATTTTCTTCGCCACTTTCCTTCCCTTGTTTACATCAATAATGAGCAATTATTCGATTCCACTACACAGCTAGTTGCTAGTTTGTTCACAATCTTCAACATCATCGAGTGTATGCTTCACCTGGGTATACTTCACCCATTATAATCATCATTACTATAGCCATTCTTGAGGAAGGTCTGGCTTCTTCTTGGAGGAAGCGATGGCATCTTTGACAGAGGAGGTTTTGATAATGATTAGTTGTTAATTCTTCTGCTGTATGGCCTGTCAGTTTTATGGTGTTGTGATACCACTGCATTTCAGGCATGTCAGGTGGGCGATGAACTGTTGTTGACATACAAAAGAGCACAGCTCTTGCAAGACCAATTTGGCAAACTGCATGACAGCATCGCCCTGCCTTCCTCCCCAGCACTAGATCAAAAGTGATGATTGCTTTACCCCTGACCATTTCCAATAGCATCTCATTTGGGATTTGATGGGTTCACATGACACCAAGAGGTAGCCTCCCAACGTGGCAACCAAATGCGTCAATGCATTTTGAATTACCATTCTAGCAGTAATTGGTTCTCTCCCAACACGTGATTCCAAAGAAGACAGCTATTCCCTGGCTCCCCTGTGAGGATTATCCTACTTGGTATTGATAATTACTTGATCTTTTTTGATCTTCGATATGCTGCTCAAACGTTCTAACATTTTATGAGTCAGATTCTCTGATGTCTTCCTTTTGTCCACTTATACATTGATGACCTTCTCGTTGCCAATTCGTCCCCAACCAAAGACCTTCAGCTTCTTTGTCTTCAAATAGAGGACGAAGATGTTTAAGCTGGTCTCAGCATGAAATTGCTATCAATCTCTAAAAATGTTAATTTGAGGAATCATTCATCTCAAAGTTTTGGAAAAGCTTTTACTTCTCCTGGTATTATTTCAATTCCAGACAAAACTGGTGTCATCCAGGATCATCCTCAACTAACGTCGGTTCACAAACTCCGTAAACGTATATCCCTCATTAATTTCTATCATCGGTTTATTTTGCAGTTGTTAACCAATCTACTATCTGGCCAAAATCAAATTCAAATTTTTCCTTGCTTTTGTCACCTTACTCCCAAGATTGTTTCGACACTGCCAAGTAAAGTTCAACAACAGCACGTCCAAAGAGACATTTAACCTTCCTTTCTTTTCACAACTCCTCAAACCAGCTAAAATTGTTACAGCACATTTGATAGTGAAATACTCGCTATAAACCATACTATCAAATATTTCCGATATTTTCTCGAAGGACACAATTATTGCATCTTCACTCTTCACAGCCCTCTTACTCACCCTCTCAATTCATGCATCGACAAGCATTCTTCCCCTGAAATTAACAATTTAGACTATATCTTTCAACTTACTACAGATATTTAATACATAAGCGTCAGGTAACCTAAAGTCGCGGATGCTATCTCTCGTTTAGATGTCAATGCTTTTCACTCCTCATTTCTAGTCGATTAAAAAGCCGTTGGTAAAGATTAATTACAAGACTGGGAACGTCAAGAATTTTACTGCAACAGCACTTCTTTTCTCATCTATTTGAGCAGACCTATTCCCTTTTCCAACTTCCCCATTGTGACAAATATTTCTACAGGTCAATCAAGACCTTGCATTCCCTACTAAATTCAACGAACAATTTTAGAATTTCTAATATTCTCTCTCTTTCTGGGAATATTGTACCGCCAGCTCTCAGCACAACACATTTGTTTGACTTGGAATCAATAAAGACGTTCGAAATGGATTGTCTGTCATAGTTCAAAAAGCAATCCCTATACTATTACACCGATCAGTCCCTTTCAAGTAAAGTGACAGTTTTCACACTTTCATCTAAATTTGGTTGGTTCTGTTCCTCCCTTACAAGGATTTACCTATTTACTGACCTCTTTTGATCGCTTTACCTTTGAATCTCCTGCAACCCCACTGTCCAACATGACCGCTGAGACAGTTGCGCACACTTTCGTGTTTCATTGGTTAAAAATATTGTAACTCTAACTGTTACCAGCACCGATTGAGAAAAACTGTTTCAATCTAACCTTTGCACCAATATTTAACCCAAATCCCCAGGTAGAAACATCTTTGCACAACATCCTATCACTCTCCTTCCAATGGCAAAAATTAAAGCTTTCATTGAAAAACACAAAAGTTTCTCAAAGGTTAATCCCTGTTATTCGACAAATATTTCACTCCTTGTTCTACTTGATAGCTGCTTCATCATAAAAATTCTATATCGTCTATTCCGTGTACAAATAAAATGTTTCCTTGTATAAACCATAGTATGTCTCAGTTTTATTTCCATTGAACTGTTCGGCTTTGTATGCTGAATTTGTTGCTAAACAGTCTCCTATTATGGATAAACTTTCCTTTATTTGACAATGGCAAGGTTTTTGTGGACGTTTTTATCGTTGTTCAAGAATTTGGAATTATGCCTTTTCGATAACTTTTTTTGAAATTTTTCATGCCACATTATCTTTTTCTTAAAGGTGTTTTAATTAAAAGTTTTGTGGTATTTGTGGTCTGCTTAAAAAATCGTGATATTAATAAACCTGCGAAAACAAACAGGGCTATCAGAACCAAAAGATACTTATAAGAAATAATTAAAAATTGTCAAATCTACTTAAGTGAATCAATGGAGGAGTACTTAATTAATTTCTTCCTTACACTCTTTCTTCCTTACTTCCTTCCTCCCTTACGTAATACCAGGACCTTCTGGCCATCCTCTTTTATATTTTCCCTGACGGTTTGAAATTAGCACCTGCTGCATTATGCTACTTGCTGGCATCCTCAGCATGCGCCAGATTCATCCTCGTTTCCTGCGTAGGACCTTGTCTCCGGCTAAGAGCTGTTTGGTACTTTGCCGCGTCTGTGTTGTTGGTTGTATCCGGCAGGTGGACTAGAGAATTTTTCTCGGGCAATTTTTGAATAGATTTGCACTTTCCGTATGTTTGTCTTTGTTGTTCTCCTTGTTTCTGCATCATACAATAGGACTGACTTGACATTAGAGTTAAGCGTCTTAAGCTTCGTGCGAGTCGACACCTGATTTGACCTCCAGATACTCTCCAGCTAGTCTTGCAAATTCTTGATCTTTTGTCTGCATTTTTTCTACCCTACTTGTCTGTAATGTGAAGGCCTCTACTTCTTCTTTTTCCACTCCTATGTGGTGTAAATGTTCCCTGTGTTCATACTCAGGATCCTAGTCCTAGCCGTCGTGGAACTTGAGGCCGACAAGGGCTTGTGTGATTTTTAGCTCTGTTTTCTTACCCTGCATTTGTGACTAGAGGAAATGATGGCTACCTTGTCTGCCAAATTCAGGCAATTTAAAAAGTCTAACTTCCTAGATGTATCATTAAATATCGAGACTAAACCAGCAAGCCCTACAGAAAATCAACCCACTGTACTAAAACAAAAGTTTTCACCAACCAAAAAACATCTTACGAGCAATAACCGAAATAGGCAAAAAGCGCCTATATGAAATATCTTGTGACAAAAATTGTTCAAACGATACTAAACACCTAGACGAGCCATCGTTTCTCTCCCAAGGGTTTGAGCCAAACAGGAAATTCACCAAATATCCGACACAAAGTAAAACAAGCAAGTAAAATTAATTGGTTTAATTCCCTATTCAGTCAAAGTGTTAAGACAAACAATGGCAAAATATTTCTAGAAATCGTCAAAAAGTACTTCAAACCAGACCACAAATAGTCAAACCACCTTGAAAATAAGCTACTGTTGCATGACAAAACTGCTTTCACCCACTTTCTCATTTGTCAAACCTATGACAATTATATTATACATGCAAGCAAAGAGCCTGTGTGAAGAATAAATATTGTCTATTGCTTGATGAGTACAATGCAAGCTGTTTTTATTCTACTTGTGTACTTCTATTTATTGAACAAGCTCCTAGCAGTCATAAACAGGCACCACGTTGGACTATACATAGATGATGTTGACGTATGATATACATACATATATATATATGTATATATGTGTGTGGTGTGTGTACATGTGTGTGTAAAAATAAGTGTAGTATCAAATTTTGATTTGTTTATTTAAGAAACCATTTTCCTTTGTGTTAATTTATTTTACAGAAATCTGTTTTAACTTTTATCAAAAATGGCCAAATTCACCTCAAAATTTTTGCAAAGCAAATATGATTTGCTATATCAGGTTTCCTATAGGAAATACAAATTTGCAATTATAGTTTTAGGAGGAAATTATTACTACCGCCAACTTTATTTAATAACAATTTTTCAGTCGAAATAACATTACAAGAGATTACGAAGCTCATTGCTTTTCAGTCGCTATGACCATCAAAATTATCGCTTTTTTTTTTATTCGCCCCACGCTCAGCCCCTCGCAAGAGTCATATACATATTATATTATGTCATTTTTTGTTATTGATTTGCTGAATAGCTGCTTCAAAAAAGGTTCGAAGTATGTTACAATAAGAAAAGCAAAATTCAAGAAGCCCTTTAACTTTTTTCCACTGATCTATGGTTTCTGGTAACCCTAATTGAGGTCGACTGTCATATCTTGACAGTTAAAATAAAACAAAACTAATTTGTGGTTAACAACAATGCAGCTGGAAAGCCGTGGCGAAATAACAAGTATTCAAAAGTTAGAAAAACCTGTTCAATGTTTTTAATATTCTTTTCAATAGGTTCCAAAACTTTCAATATTGTCTATCTGTGCAGGTGTTGTGTTTAAGATAACACTGATACATTGATATCAGTCAAACTGATAAAATGTAATGTGTGTAATGCATAATCCGGTGTTGAAATCATGGGCTGGTTTGCAAGGCAGAGGTCATCGGCGAAACTGCAAATTTAGTCATTTTTGGCTGGCTTTTGATGGCAATATTGAAAAGTGTGGGAGCTGCGACTGGTCCATATAGGAATCCATTAATTTGTGTTTCACTTGTTCTTTTCCTCCCATTTTCGTCAGAGGAATCGTTGATGTAGAGAAATTTTATAATACCTTTGATCTTAGATATTTCAGAAAGCGTATTATTTTTAGGAGTAAGGCCTGGTAGTTGTTTGTATCACAGCCAGATGACAGATTGACAAAGACGCAGTATTAAACGAAGTGATCTTTATTGGTTTCTGTCAAACTGCAAGCATTCCAAATCATTATATGTTTATTCATATCATTGACGCATTCTAAAGTTGTCACTCGCCTAAAAACAGTTCCTACATTTCTTTTACCTGTTTACTTATTTCTTATGCAAGTATGTTGAATTATTATGACTTCTAGAGAAAAGATTGTCTATTTCTCATTTTTGCATGCTGGTACATACTTTTCAGCGAATTAGGCTCTTTTTATCTGTTAATAAAGTTAAACACTAAAATCAATGATAAAAAGTTATCTCGATCTTTCTTAGCAAAATCTTTATCAAGAGTTATAGTACTTTTCCTGACTTGCTTGTGTTGACATAACAATGATTTATGTCAGCTTTAAGAATACGATGAATTTATCAATCCCTCGTATATTTTCAAAGAATTTCTACAAGTATAATGTAACTTTGGTTGTGTAACGTTGGTGACTTTTTAGAAAAGAATTCACAGTGGAATTCACCAGACATTAACAATATTCACTTTGCAAAATACTGGTGCGTGGATTAGCAAAAGATCAATAATTTCTGAAGAAAATAGAACCATGATTAACGATGCAAAAAGAACAGCTTGGTACTGATAAAGTTTCTTAAATGCTGGTATATTTTCTTAAATTCTCTTGTATTCTTTCTACTAATCCTATTTCCGAAAACAAACCCCATTTTGAATTTAATCACATGAATCTTGAAAGCTGATTTTACACCTAAAACAATAAATAGAATATTTTTACGGCTATTTTGTAGGGGAAAAATTTTTTTAATTCTTTAAAATTCTAATTCATCTTTGTTAAAACTTAACCCTTATATATCTTACTACGTTCATGATAGTGTCAAATGCATCTATAGTTTTTTATTTGATACATTGTTTGGTAAAATGTTGGACAGGTGGAAGAAAAAAGTAAAGGCTGTGAAGGATACCTTTGTCACCTAAGAAATACTGCCTCCATTGTCTGGAAGTCCTTTTAGATAAGTGAATGCGTTTCGTTACTACAAAGTATCCTTTTCCAACATTACAACCCTTAAAAATGTTGAAAAGCCATTTAAAATCATTCCATACCTACGATACATGGAGGTTTATTTCCTATGTATTTTTATTTCCTTATAAAAATCTAATGTAGTACTTTCACATCAAGAATTCAAATGACATATATATTTACCTTATGTAATTAGCTTTCATGTCGCTTCATCACCCAAATGTTTAGAAAGTATTTCATTGGAAACATTGGTAACAGACATAACTGTACTTCACATAATTTTCACACTACATAAGTTAACTCCAAACCTACCTTCCCAGACAGCTTGAAACTGATTAACAAAGCTCTTCTCAAAACCATTATAATGTTATGATAACAATGAATGCATCAACAAATGACAATGTTACTCTTTTCTTTTTGGGATACGTTATAATTCTTAATTCCTAAAACCATACCTAAACTTTTTATTAGCATTTCTTTTTCCATCAATATTGTCATTACTTTCAAATGTAACTGCGTGATAGGCTACCAAATGTTTTCATTTTCCTTCATTGTGTACCTTGTTTTTGTCAAGACATCCGATTTATTAGAATTGATTTGCAGTGTCACTTTTTTCTTTCAATAGCTACATCACATTGCAAAAATTAAATCAAAAACTAAAACACAGCAATAAGCTGTTTCCCTTTCTTCCAATTATTACTGATATGTCGTAACTTCTTTTGTTGTGAATTTAATGTTATATCTTTCATCCTAAAAGTTGAAATTATTATCATGAGGTGAGGATTTGGGGGATCCAGAAATTCTCTATTGCCTTTATCAATAGGAGTAGGACTTGTTAGTACTAAATTGAGACAATTTCTGTAAAATTATTATATTCTCGTTTTGTAGATATTCGCTATTAATCTCTGTCTCAGAAGTAAAAAAAGTATTAAAATGTCTACCATTCATATACGATTGGAACAAAAACACTTGTACTGATGACGAGAATAAAACAAAAATATCGTTGACGTAGACAGGTTCAAATTCAAAAGGGACTATTTTAGCCATTTCTTCTCATGATATGAGAGAAAAGCAATAGCTAGGCACGGTCCTAGTGGTAAACCCCTAGTAATACCGTTTACTTGCTTTTATATTTTACTATCAAAGGTGAAATGAAATTAATTAGCAGCAAGTCTAAAAAGTTCCTGAAAGTCGCATTTCCTAACGTTGTTAGTAGTTTCAATATCTGAGTATTACTCATCTGCACGTATTTGAATCCTTTCATTAAGGGAGATACTAGTGAAAAAGGAGTCAATATTCAAACTAGCTACAAATAAATGAGATTTTTGTTTCTATATTTCTTCAGCAAAGCTTAATGTATCAGATACTGTGAACTCATTTGAGGCTAAAAGTGAAAGAAATGGGACAAGAAACTTAGCTAAACTGTATGTAGATGTACCTATAGCTGACAAAATAGGTCTAAATGGAGGAGAGCAAAACAAGTTGACAAAAGTAAGCAGACACTTCCAAGCTGACAATTCCAGTTTGTAAAAATTGAAAAAGGATGTAGCTTATGAAGTAAATAGTTGGCGAACACAAAAAAAGTACACATTGTTACGATAAAGCCATGAACCCGTCAGTACTAAAAAATAGACGATTCATGTGTCATATAATTATGTTCTCCACGTTTCAGTCGTCACTTTGACCATCAACTAAAACATAACGACTAATGCATATTATATTATATATACTAGAATGTGAATAAGTTACAAAGCTACAATGTGAAAGCAATGCATGACCAACCAGAAAACATTTTAACTGTAAAATAAAAACATGTTTTATTACATACCTTATATGTGCACATTTCACCCTGTTTTGGATTTTAAGGAATTTCACTGCCACAATTAATTTGAAAATAGTTAGCTAACTTATATGTTTGATAGACGTCTTAAGTCATTTTTCTATAAAATTTATGGCGTCAATCATGTCATTTGTACTGTCACTAAATGAAAAGTTTTAATTATATCACCTTATTTGCTTATTTGGGAAAGGTTTCTCACAAACTAAGAACTTGCTTGTTGAAAACTTTCAGTAATTGTTTTGGTTGTTGTAGACCCCTCATTGTCATTAGATGCCAGACACGATCACGTATTTCTTTTTCTTTTAAAGATCGTAATCCTAAATCTTCGCCTTCAAATGTTGCATTTAAGTTTGCTTTTCACAGCTTTAATGCTGTTTATTATGGTAAACCATACATCACTTTAACGTCAGAGCATAAGAACACTTCGGAGTCTCCTTTATAAAACGAAAACGTGTCATTAACGAACCTTCTGCTGTATCACAGCATCTCACAATCATTATACGTGCGAATCCATCCCTAGGATATTTCTCAATTATGACCTCAGCTACCTCAAATATTCAGCTTGAATGAAAGGAGAGAAAATTGGTCCATCGTGAGGAAATTAATTAAATTTGAATACTGCATCATGACCTTTGTATTTTTTTAGTAATGACTGACTAAAGAGAATAAGGTTTATTGTCTTGCCTTTTTCTGGTTGGTCGTTCGTTACTTTAACAATGTGGCTTTGGAACTTGTTTACATTCTGGTATAAATATGTGTTTGTTCTTATGTAATCTTAGTTCTAGTTAATGGTCGAAGTGATGACCCAAACGTCGAGAGCATAATCATATGTTCTCGACGAATTGTCTCTTTTTTAGTACTAACGAGCTCATGCCTTTGTCTTGACAAGGTGTAGTACTTTCTATATATAAATCTGAGGAAAGACCATATTACTTAAATATTCCATCGTCTAACTTTTTCAAGTAAATTTTTTACTACAAATGCGTCTTCGTACAGCCAAGCAAAGATTGAGAAGTATAGTTTTCTATACTCTTCTTTGTTAAGAAAAAAACAGTAAGAAACGGTTTCTTTGTAACTAATTCGTTGTTTCATTTTTTAATTTCGAACAAGGAACCGGTTTCCTTTTTTGACATTGGAATATATTTTCTATATTTTGTAACTTTTTTCATTATTAATTGCTGAATATTTTCAATTTGCCCTTCTCTACAAATTATTCAACCTTAGATATATCACCGATGTTGGGGCCATAAGATAGATAAAGTATATATTTCTTTCAATCTTTTTACTTATAAGTTACTTTTTCCTATTTTACTGTGTTAGTTTTTTTAAAGGACTTATTAAGGAATTGTTATAATTTGCTTACCACATTGCCCTTCCCTAAAAAAGATAGTTGGTGTTAATGAAAACTAATGCCTTTGACATATGCTCAAAAAACACAATTATGCCACTTAAATTTTTTCGTTAAAAAATGAAAAGTTCAGTCGAAATTTTAATCTAACAGGTGGTTGTCTTTCAATTATTAAATGTTTACTGATAATAACCTTTACTTTTCAGACACCAAATACACCCACGATAAAAATAAATTATTTTCTAATCTTCATGAACCTATTTTTTATATATTCTATTCCTGAAAATAGATTTTGAGTTTGATCTTATAACTTAGGTTACTATCTTAGTTGCTTTGTTGACTATCCTTTTAGAGTTGTGTTCGTGACGGCCGTCATTTCCATAAATTGCGGGTTTGAGGATTGACAGAACATCTGCAAGGAGATAATTTATGTTTTCTGAAAACTGATAGAATTTCTATAATGTTCAATCTAGACAAATACTTAGTTATCGACAGATGTATAAAGCTTCTACCAATGTGTGTTTGTAGTCAGTTTCTGTAGTACGTTTCGAAAGATTGCAATTTGATACTGTCGGTATTAATGTTGAAAAATAAAATATTTAGGAAAAGGCCGTTCGAAAAAAAGTTATACCTTTAGAAAAGTATATTGTTTTAGAATTATTTATAAACTGATTTTTTGTATATTCAGGGTCCATTACAATATTAACTTTGTCACTGTCAGTGACGTTTTTGTGGCATTTGGTAAATATTTTGTCCACCGGTCAACCAAAGCATTCCAAAAAAATGATTCTCTGTACAAGAACCTTAGCTATAGATATAAGAGCTTCATCATGTCGTGAGTCGCAACCTCGTGAATCATGACATGATATAGCTCTTACATCTATGGCTTCCTCTCAGTCCATAAAATTCAGAATTTTCAAGATTATTAAGAACCTAAGCTGTTTCCAAAGGTTAACAATTTTAACTAAAAGAAGGTAAACAAAAATTTAGAAATCTAAAATAGATTTAATATCAGCTATTAGCCAGACATGTTTTTATTTTATGTCAGACCTAGCTTTATAAATGTAGAGCTAACGTCAGATATCTTGAAGAAGAACTCTATAATTTTCTGAAACCAGACTTTATTAGATTTTATTAGACCAGATTTTAATATTAATATTTTAGTTTTTTAAGGTTTTTTTGTATGCTATTCAAAAAACTTCGTCAAAATTGAGTAAAATCTTATGTACAAAATATATCTAAACAAAGTATCGTGTCTGGGTACAAATTATCAACAATGTTCTTTTCCCAAGCTCAGGATATCCTTTGCATAAAACACTTCGTTTATTAGTGTCCTTTGAATCCCCTAGATGTTTTATGATATACTGATGTCTTTAAGACAGCAAAAAATGAAGTGGCCCCTTTTAAACGAAGAGGTACAACGAGCCTAAACGGTACGGTAGCCAGCACAATGTATATTTGATAAAATATTTGCACAAAAAGTTAGTTTTAATGGTTTCTTTTCGTTGCCTGTAAAGCAACGAGAAGACTAATGATGCAATTTTGCCTAAAGATATTCATAAGTCTTCGGACACATGGTTGGACTTTTTGAGAAGTGGGATGCAACTGAAGTTTCTTCAAATAACAAAAAAAGGTAAACATTTCGAAAACAAATTAGTTGAACACATACACTTTTTTTATAAAAGAGAGATATAAAAGCTTTATCTTTCAAACGCACTGTTTGCAGTTTCACAGAGTGAGAGATATTTTATTAAGAATTTGCTGAAGGGCTTGCAAAATGGGAAAAGTAATTGAGTTTGATAAATATAAGCAGTATTTTAGTCAATAGGAATTTATGTAACGGTGGAGAATAAATGTCTCTTACGCAGACAAGTATGATTTTGCCATCCAAAACTAATAATGTCAGGTCTTAAAACGGTTACACGTCTTTAGAATAGGAGGTTGCAACTCGTGAAAGGTCTATCGGGTGTCAAACATACATTTTTCAAACTACCCTTGTTTTCATTCCGGGAAGAACAACAAAATTGTAACAGCAAAAGATATGCAACCCAAATATATAAGAGTTTTATCGTGTCATGAGTTGTAAGCTTTTAACTGACCCAGATTTTGAGAGGTATCTCTGAATGCACACGTCTTACCTTCACTGTAACCTTCCTTTATAACATATATTAAAAAATTATTCATTAAAGAGCCTCTCTAGTTGGTCACAGTATGGCCGCAAATGAGATCAGGATTTTTGGTTAAGCTATATATGCCATCTGCTTTGCTTACTAAATTAAACTGGTTTGTCAGGAGTACAGCCAAAGACACTCATTTGCTGTTAAGGTCTCTAAATATACTCCTAAATGTTGAAGTATATTCTAAATACTTACTTCTTTTTGAAAAAATATTGAGTGATTATGAGAATTATTAGTTGACTATTGTACAGTACTTTGACTGGAGAAGTTATCCGTCACAAGATGGATAGCTGGAATTCAAACTACAGACATCTTTAAAAAATCTGTGGATCTCCGCAGAACCTTGACACGATCAGAGATGGTTTCTTTACTATTCCAGATTATTCTAAATAAAAGAAAGTCTTCAAATAAATATTAGGTATTAGTTGTTCTCCTTACTATATTTTGAACGTAACATAACCTATTCAGAGAAACTATCAAAAGGACTTCAAACAAAAACTATTTTGATTGACTATGGTCTTTCTTCCACTAGGTACGTATTTCATATCTTCCAAGGACTGAGACGTGGTAAGACATTATAATTTTATCCCGTATCCAATAATTTCACTAGTTCTGAAAGTGATTATAACTAGAATCTTAAACGTGGTAATTCGCTATTATCAAAATATCTTTTTCCCATCATGAGTAAATGGCTTGTCTTCTATCAAGGTACACTAAAATCTTACCATTTGAATGTGGACTTTGATTTAATTTGATATACCATCTATCCATCCTTTCCCTCCATTAAACATTCTTATTTCTTATGTCTTCGTGTTAAATCTTTCCTCCGGCATTGTTATGTCACCTTTTATCCTTACGTACGGACAAAATTTTTGGTCTTATTTACTTTATTATGTGTGTATCCTTTCTTTAGTCTTTTAATTTTCTATAGTTGATACACAACCTACACATATATTTTACATATACCTATAGGTTGCATATTGCTTTTTTAACTACATCTTATCAAATTGCACATTAAAGCTCCATTTCTCCCTGTTTGCTGGCTAGCTAGAATCAACAGAAATATCTAATAATATTTGACAACTACCTCCACCTCCTGGCACTTTATCTGTGGTCTGGTCTTTAAGCCCCGATGGACTTGTTTTTACTGACATGAAAAGAGGTACCGGAAGATCAGCAGCACTTTAAAAACTGGTTGCTCTGAGCGGAAGGGCCTCCTCAGCTTGGAAAGGAAATTCTTCATGGAGAGTGATAATCTGATTAAAAGCAAATAGTTGGGAAAGGAAATAAAAAATTATTTTTATTTTCTAGCAGTCTTTTAACCTATGCTCCTCTTATTGTGTCAGTTAGTAATCATTGAGCAAGCTTACCTAGGTGCTTCAGCACAGTTGCTTTTACTTAGAAAGATGAAATAATGCCTTACGTCCAGCTTGAATTTCTGATTTGCTGCTTGATTCGATTGGTTTACTCTTTTGAGCTAATTCCTTTTCTTGTTAATGGTATTGGAGGTAAATGTCTCTTTGAGTTGACGTTAGCTGTATGACAGTATAGATACCGAGCTTTGAAATAACTATTAAGAATATTGTTCTATTGTAGGTGCCAGTACTGATCCCTTGGATTGTGCACTAGTTTAAGATAATGTCCCTCAATATGATATCAAACTACAGTGCTACGATCTTCCTTTCTGCGTGCCTCAGATATTTTTGACTGCCTTGTTTTATCGTCCCTTCGGTAATACTTGTCCTCTGGCTTCAACTCAATTTACAATATGTCTCTGTTTGTCACAACTAAAGCAACCTAAGCTCACATAAACCTACAATAGGTTCTACTACTCAATCTCTTATGCTAATTTTAAAAGTCTACATATCAACTTTCCAGAAGTTGCATTGAATCCCCAAACGTTCAAATGTGGTCGTTACGTCCTTTGTGAAGCTGTGCATCCTTCTTTAATTACTAAAACTGATCATCTCAATCTTCATGGGCATAGTCTAGAAATTTATGTAAAATGCTTTTCCTGTGCTTGTGACACTTCATATGAAGAGACATTGGACGATGCGGTTTTTCTTGTGCTTTCGACTGCATTCCACGTCATTTGTTTTTATTCTCTATCCATCTCAGACCTGCATTACAGCTGTCTTTTAATCAAATTATTGAAAAACTGACGAAGTCCTCCTAGACTAACAATCACCTAACATCCATTTCTCCTTGTGTCCCTAATCATCACTCTAATTTGCTTGACTTTTTCCTTACAACTTGTCTTAGCCAATATGATTTATTCCCTCTTTATTACTCCACTTACCATGTTTTTTTCTGTCAAGGTAGAAACCAATTTTAAGGACCTCTGCGCTGCTCCTTTCCACTGTACAATATTCCGGAAAAGTAAACCTGATTTTAACAGCTTTTGACCTTTTATCTCTATCGCTCCAAAGACACTTTTCTTTAAACACGATTCTTCCAAAATTCCTTCTTTAGTCTCCGACTGGCTCTGTGCTGGTATGAAATGTTTCATTCCTTACAAAAATACTAACAAAGAACAAACATCTAACTATAGTGCACTCCTTCTATGCTACAGCTATTGCTCATCAATGTCACTGTTTCAACTCTATCAACCAAACCCTTCAAATTGAAATTAAATATCCTTTAAAACTGTTTGAAGCTACTGTAAAGGGTTTAAAGTCGTTTTCGACACATAAATTGTTTAAAAGCGTTTATGTTTTAATTTAAACGATGCATCTTTATGTAGGTAGAATTACACTTTTCTTTTCTATGTAGCCCCTTTTTACCTAAAAGATTTAATGAGCTCTTCAAATTAGGGTCTCTCCTGAACTAGGTCTCCTCCCTGAACATTTCAAAACTAAATCAGCATCCATAACACTTTTACTTTCTACTCCCCTTTGCTTTTTCGTTAAGCTGCACTTGTCTACGGAGCAATATTAATGAAGAAAAGTAAGATAAACTAGCGAATAATAAATATTTTTAGTTTAATTGTCATGTTACTTATATGCCCTCTTTTCCGCATAGCGTTAAATAATGAAAAACCTCTTGAGCTGGTCAACATGCATGTGATAGACTGAAAGACTATTAAGTACCAGGCCGACAAATACTTTTTGCTGTATTGACTAGATCAAATATGGTGTAGATAATGACCTTTTAGTGGTTAACTGGCTGTTAGCTTATAACAGCCTCATAAACACGATGCTGGACATAAAGTTGGATAATTGCTAAAAGTTGTACTTTTCCATAAAAAAGGTTAGTAAATTGATAAAATTTTGGTCAAATAGCTGTGAACATCAAACTCTGTCATAACCGTATCAACAAATTTTTCAGGGGGGATGAGTACAATTTTTACTCTTCTGAGGTGACAGAAATAAATCCGGTCCTTTTGCCAAGTTGTTGATAAACCAAAGGAAAGATGAAAGCAGAAACTACATTAAACTTTGGGAAAAAAGAATCATAAATTTAATTACCAAATCACTTTATAACTACAAATGCCCGTGTTTTAGAGTAAAGACTTAGTGCTTAGTTCTTCAACCAAGGTTTCTGAAAGAATGAATGACTACTTTTTTCTAATAATTTCATCTAATAAGCTTCCATGCAGTGAAATTCCTTTCAAGTGAAAGTAAAGAAATCATTCATAACGTGTTTAAAAACTAAGCCCTTACAGCTCACATGGGAAACCATGCTACAGAATCTGATTAAATATTCAAATAGCTCTGAAATATCTTATTTAGTTTCAAAAAATTGATTTACTTTTCACCTGCTTTTGCAGGATGAATTTTCTGTACTCTAGATGAAAGTAGTACCCTAACCAGCAAGCTACTACCTAATTTTATCTTTTAAGTATCGAAAGAGCAAAAAAATATTGAAAAAAATTCAAATAAATGTCATTTCTTTAATTTTCTGGTTGTTTCAGAAAAGTAGAAAATGTTAGCCCTAATAATGGTGCTTTTTCACACTTTGTTTCCATTGGCTCTGTTTTCGTTAAATATATACAAAGAAAAATTTAATTGAAATACTTTTAAAAGCGGTCTGTGAAATATATAGATAATATTAAATGGATTTATGCCCAGAAAAATTGTACAATTTCTTTTAAATGTAAGGCAACGTCAAAGGGTACAAACGTTTACGAACATCTTGAAACCACAAGCCTTTTAGCAACCTGACAATATTCTTCACATTCAGACATCAGCTGAAAATCCTGCGCTGAGGTTTGAAATTTATTTTGAAAATGGTTTATACTGAATCTGTTTTAGTTTTGACATGTCACATAAAGTCAGAAATTTATTTTCGGAGGGGAGGGAAATTCTTGGTACTGTAAGATCACTGTTACCTCGATTTCTGATTATAATTTTACAGATTAATCACTACTTCCTTAAAGCAATAATACCTTTTGGGAGGCTCCAGAATCATTTAGAAATTTCGTCTCACAAACTGACAAGAAAGAACTTTTTTTCTGAAGTAAACTGTTCATAAACTCCAGAGATTTTTGAAATACGCGTTTTCCCTTTGGAAAATATCAGACCACCTTTCTTAACAACCTTTCTTTCAATAAGACAAGTTTGGGTACTTTACTGTTAATTTAATACTATACACTCTAAAGTCGGGTGATGTCTTGTCATTTGACCCATCATATCCCAAGAAGTGTGACGAAAAACAGATTTTGACAAAGCTAATGAAAAAACAATTTTTAGATTTCCTAACTTTCTTATCCTTACAACCCTACAACAACGTTAGTGATTAATATCATTTTTATCCAATGCGACACAAAGTTATTTTCTGGGTTTTTTTCAAGAAAAGGAAAAACAATTTGAATTATCAAGAATATGAGCAACATAAATCATACCTGCTCCTTAGTTTTGTAATTATAATTATTTCAGAGCAAACCCAAATAAAATACCACTTCTGGGTAAAAAAACCCCACAAAATTTTGACTAGTTTGACCTGTTATAATATAAAGCTAAAAGTAAAATTATATATATATATATATAGGGTTATATCATTATAAAAGTCACTTGGACTTCTAATTGTCACTGAACTACAGGCAAAGTTAAAATATTAACTCATATCCTCTGTTTTGTTTTACAGCAATAGCAGCGAGAAAGAATATAACTCAAAAACTCTCATTGGAGTCTGTTTTGAAGAATGTATGCACATATGATGTCAAAAGGGAGGTACAAAACAATATTGTCAATTAACAATAAGAATTAGATAACATTGAAAAAAATACTAAACTATCTACTGAAAACTTTCCATGTTATCAATGCCTAAGATTATGAAAAATCCTGTTTTGAACAAATTTATCAACAAAAATAATTTATTTATTTTTTTCTTGAGTTAGATATGCCCAAGTTTATGGATCAGCTTTCTCGTAAATGTTTTGACGACTGATTGAACTGATATAAATTTATTTTCTAGTATAAGAAGATGTGTTTCTGGTCGCACCTTTTTTGCTTAATACCTTTTTACCACAAAAAATAGCCACTTTGCATTGTATTCTTGTTAGAATTTTTGATTGTATGATTGTGTATAAAGTAATCGTACATAAATATCGTTAAATAAAACATACGGAAAACACTTTCATGTAAAAAAAGGTTCAGTACCCCAAGCGATCTTAGCCTAATTTTTAATGATAAGCGTTATGCTACCATCAACTGAGGCTAAAATGCAAAGGTGACTGTGCAATAGAGAAAATTTTGTTTCGAAGTCTTTTAGTGTTGCCATCTGACTGTTAAGGTTTTAAAATTAAGAAGCTCTGTCTCAATTTTTGTTAAACTGTACCCCTTTTCACTGTTTACTATTTTTATGTTAAAAAAAAAATTTGTACAGTTACACCTCTAACAAAAATGATATAAATTGATCACACTTATTAATAAAGATATGATCGTTCACAACAGTAATTCAAACAATTTTAATTCATTTGGCCGATAGTAAACATGACATTCATGAAAAAATTATTTTTCTTTTCAACGCTAATTTTTTTTAAAAATGTACCAAAATTTGAAGACTAAAGTTTTACTAATTTTATCAAGTTAATATAGGGTTTCCATTTCATGCATGAAAATGTACCATTTCCAGAAATAAAAATGGGAAAATTTTGAATTTCAACAATTTTTCGTTGGCAAAATCCTAACTTTGATGAGAAATTATGTAATGTTAAATCCTTAGACCTTTTCACCAATATTTACCTGTGGTATTTACTTCCTAGATGTAAAATAGATGTTTTAGCCAAAGCAAAAGTATCAGTATCTTGTAAGATACGACATATATAAACAGGAAGCTAATACAGCACTTTGACAACAGTATCCTTTTTTATATGAAGCTGAATATCTCATGTTCATTGCATGTAAAACTCTATAATGTCATTTGCTATAAATAAATTTGACATTTAATAGCAAGTGATTTTTTAGATCAATCTCCTCTTGTTTGAAAAAAATTAATTTCTAATGTACTTCAGATAACTGCTTCGTAGGCTTATTGCAATTAAAATAGTTACAAGAAAACTACATCTAATTAATACTAAAATGTATTGTCAAAAATGGCTATAAGGGCAGTTACTTACCAGCGAAGCTTAAGTTTAGTGCACCCCGGAGCAAAAACTGTGTTTGTGACCAGTAAATTCTTTTTCAGAGTCAATTTTACTTGGTATCTTTCAATCGCAGTCTATGGTACACCTTAAATTCAGAAAATAGCATGTAGAGCTGATTTCAAATATGTGAGAAGCAATCTGCTTTTTATATTGTAAAATCTAAAAACACCTGCTTTTATTCGGATTTGAAATAGAATGACTAGTAGAATACAAAGGGCTATGGATTTTAAATGTATATGACCAACAATAATATCGGTACTTGTTTTCAAATATGTTATTAGAAATCTGGAGTGTGACTTTTTGCTGATATTTCTCTCTGCTTATAGTACAGAACAAAAATCAATCCAATGCCATTGAACTTTGCGAAAAAATAGCAGCTGGAATCAAAAAGAGATTCACCAGACAAACACAGCAACCCTAACGCAATTGGTAGTAGTAGCAGCCATGAAAACGTTTTTACATCAAGCAGAATCAACGCCGTATTTCAAATACGCCTTTATCCCTCACAGAAATAGCTGAAAGTAGAGTGCCTGCAAATAAGATAACTGAATTTACTGATAATGCTGAAGGCAGCACAATAAGTACTGAGGGTACATCATAATTGGACACTTCATCCTTGCATTTGAAAGGAACTCAATTTGGCCATTCATTTCCATTTGGAAGTGTTACTCAAATGATTTAAATATAGACCATTCTAAGTGATAATGCAATTATTAAGAAAAAGTACTTAGTATTTATGTAAATTTGTTCTGGTTCGCCCTATGTAATAGAGGGGAAAGCTAAAAGGTATGAAATTAAAACAAGGTTTTTAACCTTTCAAAGGTAAAATAATCAAAATATTAAAAAATTCCCAAGGTATTTTAACCAAAAGCTCAACAAAATTGGCCTGATATGATTGACGTCGAAATAGAAATTATTATATATCAGAATGTTAACATAGTTTTTCGATGCATCCTTTACTTTTAAGCAGTCTAAAATTCCATGCAGTCAACTGACGCATTAAAAATGAGAATTACCAGTTCAAATTGGATCGAATGAGCATCTTGGTAAAGTGCTTCCTTCTTTGTACCTTTCTGAAAAAGTTAAATGAACCACCAGTAGTCATTTCGCATTGCATTACTTTAGATAGAGCTTCAAAGTTAATTCTAAGATCTAAAAACTTACAACTCGAATTTAATGAAGCCTTGCTGTTTAACTAATATCAAACTGAGCTTTTAACAAGTATTTGCCATTGATACACAGCCCTAAACTCATTTTTCTTATTTGATCTACAACGAATCTCCATTGTGCACTTCGGATCAAAGGAATTTGTAGGTGGTTCTCCTTGGTATCATAACATAACCTTCCTGCTCACACAACAGATTAAAAGGTTTTAGAGTGTTTCAAACAGATCTAATACTTCTAAAGAAGTAAATGATTATCAAAGTATACAGCAGACTGAAAGAAATTGTTTAAAATATGCAATAATCAGCAGAGGTGGACGGAGAGTAGTAAGTAAACAAGTAGGTAATTAAGTAAATAGGTATACAAGTACGTAATATTTGAAAAATAATTCAGGTAAGGAGCAAAGTATTTCAATGTTACTATAGGTTATGTCCTTTTTTTCAAAACTTTGTACAAAAATTAAGCAACTTAAGGTTTTCAGCACTTTTCAACACTCAGGAGTCAATGAGCTAATTGGTTTGTTGGAAAAAAATCTAACGAAAGGACTTTCCCCAATTAGATATAAGATTGAAACACAAAGAAGTCTTAGTGAGCGCTTATCTGCAAAAGCTCAAGAAACTGAGCAAATAACCATGGTAACCATAGAAAGTCTTTGGTCTACTTTCCTCCAAACATATTTTTCACTTGTTCTATTATGTAAACACTGTTTGATACAAAGCACTTCAAATGTAACTGACGTTATGTTTGTAAGAGACAAATAGATAAAATAAGATATAATAATTATGAGTGTTAAAACTGGGTTATGCAAATGTAGATTTCATTTTTCATAGTATTTTAGTAAAAGAGTGAAAAAATATAGAGACATACTAAGCTACCAATACGAAAGTTTTAATAAGGAACAATGAGTTCAGAACCGATGCAAAGAAGTAATTGCATGATAACTGAATAAATATCTCTTTTAACTAAGCATTTCCAACGGAGAAAAGCAAAACAAAACTCATGAGAGATTCTTCGGGCAAATAACTTCATGAGAATAAAACTAAAGAGAAATTTGATTTCTACAATCCCATTGATTATCCTCTTAATATTTCAGGCAGCATTGACGACCCATGAAAAACAGATGAAAATAAAATATTGATATGTATTGTACCTTGACGATGATTTGGTTTAACTGATATATAATTCTTGACTTAAATGAAACTTAGAAAAAGGTTATTGAAGAAGATGAGGAAAATCAGGTTTCAGATGGGTATAGAGATGTGTCAGTGGTATGAATCATGTGAATAAAAAAGAAATTTCATACTCCGACAAAAACACATCATAAGCCGAAAGTACTAATAATCAAAGAGCAACAACATCCTGCACCAAATAAACAATAACAATCAACAAGAAATACCAGGACGACTAAAACACTTTTGGGAAGCAGTAGCAGAGTTTCAAAAAAGTAATTTTCTAGTCTCCCTGTTCATTCTTTGGAGACCTGGGAGATTTAAATTGATTATACTGAAACTATATTGTACAACAGGGATCGCGAGAGTGTTGATTGCTTCAATGTAGTTTTTCTAGTTTAATTCTGTCTTTAACACTAGCCTTATACGACGATAATACTCTTTGCGGATTTTCTCTTTCATAGTTGAGTGGATAATGCCATCACCTTCCTCAACACCTAGATACGTATAGGTGTCTTCTTGATCCAGTTCCCTAATAATAGTATCTACATTGACATTTATGGAGGAGGTCTCTCTAAGCCCGCCCTCAACAAATGTAGCTTTCGCACATTTATCAAGGCCGAAGTCCATGCATACATTATTACCGAACGCCTTCACCGTGGTTAATAACCCCTCAAGTTATTGATCATTTTTCGCCTACAGCTTCAAATTGTCCATGTAGAACAGATGGCTTATCACTCTATCAAAGATTTTATATCCTGAGCCGGTGTTGTTAAGCTCATTTGAAAGAGGAATCAGTGACATACAAAGGAGAATTGGAGATAGAGAGTCTCCTTGAAAAATACAACGCTTGGTACGAATAAAATTAGACTCTGCTACTCCATTGTCGTGTGAAAGAAGAAGACGTGCTTTCCATTGTCCCATACTGTGTCTGAGAAAGTTAGAGATATAGGGAGAAATTTTATAAATGCTAAGGCTTTTTAAGATCCAGTCGTGTGGAACACTATCAAAGGCTTTGCGGTAGTCAATCCAAGCAGTACTGAGGCTTCTTTTTCCTTTTCTGCAATTTTCGAGTATCATTCGGTTGATCAATAGTTGGTCCTTGCATCCGTATGAGTTCCTTCGACATCCTTTTTGCTCTTGTGGTAGGATGGAATTTATTTCTAANGAAAAATACAACGCTTGGTACGAATCAAATTAGACTCTGCTACGCCATTGTCGTGTGAAAGAAGAAGGCGTGTTTTTCATTTCCCCATACTGTATCTGAGAAAGTTTGAGATATAAGGAGAAATTTAATAATTGTCAAGGCTTTTTGATATGCAGTCATGAGGAACACTATCAAAGGCTTTGCGGTAGTCAATCCAAGCAGTACTAAGGCTTCTTTTTCCTTTTCTACAATTTTCGAGTATTATTTGGTCGATCAATAGTTGGTCCTTGCATCCGTATGAGTTCCTTCGACATCCTTTTTGCTCTTGTAATAGGAAGGAATTTGATTGTAAAAAGTTTGTACATTATTTCCGTAATGATTGAGGTTAATGCTTGTAAGTGGCTGTAAGGCAAGTGATAGGGCGATAATTTTTAGGGTTTTTAGTGTCATCAAATTTAGGTAAAAGATACATTAACCCTTCAGGTAGCCATTCCGTTGCATCTTCAGGTTTTTCCATGATGTCATTGAGAGCTTGTGCTAATTTTTTGTGTGAAGATACTAGTGAGTTTAACCAAATATTCGAGATTTTGTCGATGCCAGGGGACTACCATTTCTTAGATTTCCTTAATGCAGCCTGGACTTCATCCTTAGCAATAGCCACCCAATCCTGTTCTTTAACTTCACTCACTCGTTCTTCCTCCCTTTCAATCCAGGTTGCTTCTTTGTTAAAGAACTTTTCCTCACCCCATATCTTGTTCCAGAACTCTTAAACATGCTCACCTTTTGGGGGATCCTTAATCTCAATTTAACCTTTCCATATTTCCCGATAAAACTTTTTGGCATCGGTTTTGAAAATTTTATTTTGACGATAGAATCTACTTCTCTTATTAAACCTTCTCAATCGTTGTGCTTTAATCTGTATTTTTTGTTTAAGTGTTACTTTGATTTTTCCCATAGATGCATCGTCTGTAAACCGATATTTTTTCTTAATTTTCCTACTTTTCCCAGTTTTAACAGCCGTTCCTTTTGAGATTTCATCTAAAATTGAGATCTCTGCCCGCAGAGATTCAATATAATTTTAGATTTTTACCTTCAACTTAGGGACCTTATTAGTGTGTTTTTTACTTTTTTTCTTTACTTTTACACCTAATTGGGCAGTGACAGCCCAAGCAATTGAATATATAAGATTGTTAACACTTCAAATTTTGGTTTCGGTTTCATTAATGATTTCCCTTAAAGCAACATTGTAAATTTTAATCATCTTGTTAGCTTTTCAGTTTGCTTTAATTTTAGGTAGTGATTCTCACTCTTCAATTTTTGTAAATTCAGTTTTGCTTAGTTCCCTAATGATGTCGTCACGTGCCTCCGCTTGGCTCAGTTGTTTTCTAAAAAGTCATATATCTCAAGCTGATCATTGTTATTGTTCTGATCCCGTTCTTCATTTCGAATTGCATTCATCGAGATGCCACCTGGAATTTAAAGGTCACTCGTATAAAAAGATTTAACTCCGCCGGTCGTCAACCCGGTATTTTAAGGTCTCGGAGTAGGCTAACAGGTACTACACCTTGGCCAAGGGTGACCTGGCGGTAGTTGTGGCAACGGGTGACCTCATTCACCAAGGTCGAAACTCCACAACCGGATGCAGTTCATCGCCATACCCAGGAAAACTATCGAGTGGTTACACACCATTTAGTGATGGATGGATGAAAAACCATTATCTTACATGAGTCATTCTCCATCACTCCCTGGGGTTCGTGTTCATACCATTTTGTTGCCGCTTCAAGATCAAACTTTTTACATAATTTCCAGTGTATATATTTGCAAACGCTATTTTTGACGCTTTAGATATTCCTTTCTTACCAATACAGTACATTCACTAATTATATGGTAAACAGTTTCATTTCTCTCACCACACATCCTGCAAAAAGGTGATTCTCTAGTCTTATCTATGAAATGTTTGATGCTATTCGTTCTTATGGCTTGCTCTTGGGCACTACATATTAATGCCTCGGTAGACCCTTTCAAATCACACGACTTTAGCCACTTCCAAGAATTTTCAACATCCTTTCCCTCCAACTCTCTAACAAATTGTTCATACGTTTTCTTCTCTTTCCAGGAATTCAGATTCTGGTCTTTTTCTCTCTTCTTATAGTCTTTAGGATTCAATGAACTATCAGTCTGGATTATCCCATTCCTTTTGACAGCATTTAACAGTGGCTCAGTTTGCTGCTCGACATACCAACCAAG
>RDPX01000262.1:127580-225046 GCA_003991215.1 Morbakka virulenta
CATTTTATTAATAAGCAAATGGTCTTTCGTCCCCCTACTTTTTCGTCTACATCCTTTTTGCTCTGTGGGTAATTTATTATTCATCTCTAGGAAATCGTACAAAGAATTTGAGACTATACCTGTGAGGAGTTTCCACATTAGTGGTAGACACGTAATTGGCCGATAGTTGTCCACTTCTATGCCTTTCGTATAATCTTTCTGGCACAAAACAGTTTTTCCAGTGGTCATCCAGTTCGGAATTTCATTTCCGTTAATTATCAAATCATTCATTTGCTCTTCTAATCTCTCGTGAAGTAACGTAAAGTTCTTAAGCCAATACCCTGGACCAGGGCTTTTCCAGTTTGGCATCTTTTGGCATTGTTTAGTAATCATTTCAACTGTGATTTGTAAGTCATTTTGTTTTACTTCATTTCTCCCTTCTTCCCTTAATTCTTTAAGCCATTCTGCATTTCCATTGTGACTAACTTCTTTGTCCCAAACCCCACTCCAAAATGCCTTATTTTCACCAGCGTCCGGTTTTTCATAACTAATTTTTTTTTCCATTAAGCTCTGAATACACTTTCTTTTGGTCACTTTGAAACAAATTGTTTATTCTGAATTGTTCAATTCGCTGTTCGTTACGTTTTATTTTCAGAGACTTGACCTGGAGGCGTTGCTTTAGTTCCTCTATTACAGTACCCAATCCTTTCTTCTTAATAAGATATTTTCTTTCTAATTCTTTCAATTTTCTTGTCCTTTTCAATTCATTTTTCCTAGCAGTGTCAAGAATACTAATGTGTCTACTTATTTCATTGATTGAGTCTTGGATCCTACGTTTCCACCATGGTTCTTTCCTAGCACTTCTTGCTTTAAAAGGCTTCAGTCCAAATTCTCGGCCAATGAGAATTGAGCAAGCTTTGGTTAAATTATTGGTCTCAGTGAGGTTATTAGTTCCAACTTTAGACAAAATTCTATTCTTCTTCTGTACACGGTCTTTCAATTTTTTCCTGTCAACTCGTTTAAACCCATTAAATTCTTCGTCTAAATGATCACTTAAAACTTTATTGAGTTTGTCCAAGTTTGTTTGTTTGTTTGTTTCGTTTGTTTCTTTATCCTCTTCTGACATATCATCCAAATTCTTAACTGTTATCACATGGTCCACTTCAACCAATTCGCCTGGATTCTCAATCACTTCCTCACTTTCAATCAAGTCTTCCATCAATCTACCTTTATCTGCTTCAGTTTCAACTCTTAAAACCCTTCTTTTAATCTCCTCCATTTCAAGGTCTGAAAGCCAACCATTCAATCGAATCATTCTTGCTTGATCACACAATCTTTGTTCGGTTACGTTAGGTTCTTGCCTTTCTTTCGATATGTTATGCATACGCTTTCTATATCCTTTAATAGGTCTTCCTTGTTCATCCATCGGCTTACTTAGAAAAAAACACTCCATAACAGCAATGTTTAACTCTTTATTCCATCCCATTCTAGCAGTAGTAGGATGACGACCGGGCCCCCGGTGCTGTGCCAGGGGACACCTTCCGGGCGAGGGGCCTTCGCATGAAGCTCTAGCCCCATTCACGCCGTTGTTTTTAACTATTTGATCTGACATTTCACTCATAAGAGGATTGTAGATTTTAGATTACACAACCACCAGTGTTTTTATCGTGACACCATCACTAGAGAGGTTGCCACCCAAAGCTTAAGAGTCACCTCTACCCATGAGGCCGACTAGCCCCCGCCGGATGCCAATCCGGTATTTTTTTATCTCGGGGCTATATTTTCTACTTAACAAACTTCTAATGTTTTTAACAGTTCTGATCCAATATACTTCAATCTGTATACAAAAATATTTTGGCGTTGTCTTTGCTTGTTCATATGTTTCCGGGACTTACTCAAAATGTAGTAGTATCTTTGTCATTTAAGAAGTGAATATCGTCAACATCTTCTCTAGCCTTTTTAAATATTACTCATTATTGGTATAACCATTTTATTCAATTCAACAAGGTAAAGATTAGCTAGCACAGGGAACGTAAATCTCCAATTGGTTTCAAGAGGGCTTCTACACCAGAACTGCATCAGCATTGTGTATTTTCGATATACAGAACAGTGTGTTGATAATACCAAAGTTATATCTACGTTCCAGCTAAAGAAAAGATGAAAAATGTATCTGTGGCATAATACTTGGCGCCATACAAACTCATGCGAATATCTGAAAGAGTAACCCCGAAGAAACCAACGACATTTGAGTAATTGCTGTAATTACTTTTGTAGTTCGGGGGTTTAGTATAAAAGAAAAGAGTTTCAGCTTTTATTTATGAATTAAACTGGGAGTAAAACGTGAGCAAATCTACAGATCGACTTAGTAGAAATTGTAGATATACTTAAGAGAAATGAGTGTGAAGTTACTATGGTAAGTCTATGCTATCACGAAAGCACGTATACATGGTAAAAAGTGAATTTTCATTCAATTTTACTGGGATAGTTCCGGTACTGGAAAACTTGTAAAGCTGAATGTAAAATTTATCATAAAAGGAAACAAGCACTTCCTTATATAGATTGTCAATGAATTTTATTCTTCTGTTCTTAGTAAAACTATTGGTTTCCTGGGTATAAAAAAAATGACGAATGATATGAATAGCCCATCCTGTTGAATGATGGAAATTAGACGTTAAATGAAACCATTGTAAAGCCTTGTTTTAATTTAATGTTCATTTTTGTTTTTCACTTCTTTATTTAATTGAACACGTTCTCCTGCTTCATTTTTGAATCGCGTTTTTATCGTTTGTTTTTTACAGCTTATTGCTTATTATCTTCCTGGCTCATTGTTTGTGCCTGTTGCTTGTTGTTGCTTGTTGTTGCTTGTTGTTGCTTGTTGTTGCTTGTTGTTGCTTGCTGTTACTTCTTATTGCTTTTTGTTGCTTCTTATTGCTTCTTGTTGCTTCTTGTTGCTTCTTGTTGCTTCTTGTTGCTTCTTGTTGCTTCTTGTTGCTTCTTGTTGCTTCTTGTTGCTTCTTGTTGCTTCTTGTTGCTTCTTGTTGCTTCTTGTTGCTTTTTGTTGCTTCTTGTTGCTTCTTGTTGCTTCTTGTTGCTTCTTGTTGCTTCTTGTTGATTCTTGTTGATTCTTGTTGATTCTTGTTTGATTTTGCTTGCTGCCTGCTACTGCAATCAGTAGTTATTGTTCCTGTCCACAATAACGAGCTTTTGAGTAGACTCTTGCTTCAACAATTATTTTTAAGGAAACTGAGAGCAAAGTCCATGGCAAAATTGTACTTGAAGACTTACATTAGAAAAAGATAAAAAAACGTATTTAATGCATGAAGATTTAAATCACATCCTCTTGGGTGGACTGTTGTCTTTCTATAAGCTCTGCTTAACTTGCGATTTTTCTTCCGATTATAACATATTCTCCACATTAAACACAATTCTTATTCGGGAAAGAAAATAAGGCCGTCTTTATTGATTACTCAAAGATGAGGTAGCCACTATCTGAGAACCTAAATGTTAGTTTGCACCGTGTGGTTACCTTGACTCCTACCTAGCACCGTTTCAAATCCCTTGTATTTGTTATCCTCCTATTTATTTAATATGGACAGCAATGGTTACTTTAAATGCCAAGTATTTTAAAGTTGCATTTATGAGGACGTTTTAAGTTATTTTATCGATCCTTGTCTTGGGCTGTCGTATTTAGACAAATGTCATTCAAGGAGTTCGATATGATTAAATAATTATATTTGGTGGAGAAGCTCAGTCACAAAAAATGTACTTTTTCTAAATTAAACTTATCGCAAGCCACAATCGTTGCAACACGAATGTTGACATTAATTTTAACATCCATCTGAGAAACAGGAATTTAAGAATCGATGCCAGTTACTGGCCTGTGTAAGTGAAAATTTGAGACACTAATGTAATTCCTTCAAGTCGAAAGGTTTTCACTTTTAAATGAAAAATATATTTACTAATTTCTACCCCTTTTTTAAAGAGTAATGGCTATAAGTTAATTGATCACGTTATAAAATGCCTTATTGCTAAAAAAGAAAGCAATGTAGTTAGAAAGTTTTAGAAAGACTGCATTAAAAGTTTTTATATTGTATATAAACTTGAAAAGAACAATTACTTTTAAAAGAGATATATTTTAAGGATCTCGTTTTAAAGTCAGTATACTAAATAAATTAACCCAATTTATTTGCAGAAACTAAGAGTAAAAGCCATTACAAGAGTAATTATTTACTTATATCAAGTGCAGTCATATGTAAGAATAAAATCTAATCACTGCATAATTTTCATGACATTTACAACGAAACAATAAGTCAAAACCATTACTAATTCTCGGTTTCGATACTCGTCCTAGGTTTCCGATGAAGCGTTAAGCTCGTGTACAAAAAACATCACGAGAGTTGTCAAGACTACCCGTTACTTATTGAAGGGTTCACTTTTTAATATTAGTTTCCCTTTCCTTTCAAAATTCAGAATTCTCGAATACAATTTAAACACCCTGATAATTACTTTGTTTAAGAATATATTGAGGTACACAAATGGCTAGATTTGAAATAAGTTGCAGAATTTTATGAAAAAAGATCTAATTTTTCATACGGTTCTAATGGATAGATGTCAAGTCAACTTTGTCCATTTTGTTTTTGAGGAATAGCTACCATTTCTGCAGCAAAGTCATTCCAAAACTTTTCTAGGTGTCGTAGAGAATTTGACCCCTACGTTTTGGTATTTTTGACTGTTAATTACATATTTCTTTATTTGCTTGTCTCGCTAAATGCTGGTGAGCGAAAGAACTAAGTAAGAATACCATTGTTGTTACCAACATTTTTTGACTGACATCATCTAGCCCAATTGTTATAAATGCTGTTCTTGCTACTCTAATGACTGTGCCTCAAGAATCAGCAATCGGAAAACTAACACGAGACTTTGGAATACCAGGCATCTGGCAGGGTTTAGTCAGTCTCGTGGAAAGGAGGGCCTCTTTAACCTCTCAAAAATACACCGGTGGTAGTATCACCACATCTTCTTATCAATTACTGGTTATTTTTCCAGCACACATGTATTCTGTTTTTTAAAAACGTTTCCCTTTAGCCACTCAGTGTACATTTACATTTAGTTTAGAATCAATTTCTATTAACTTTATTTTCAATTAAATTCCGAATGGAAAAATAATTAATTTTCTAAAGTCACATTTAAATACATAAAGATAATCGTTAAATAATTAGGTTTCTATAACATATATATATTTATTTATTTATTTATTTATATATATGTGTGTATGTTTACACATAGTGTGTCTTACCATTATAGATGGGGACCAGGAGTAATTCAGAGTTTACACAAAGCATTAGTGCGATTTTTAGACATTTTTTCTTTTAGTGATAAAGAATAAAGATACGAACTAATTAGGTACCTCTATCTGAGATTTCATTTTTATTTGGGAAAAGAAAGAAACAAGGAAAAGATAGGGGAAAAATCACTGTGAAAGGAAGAAAGAACAGTGAAAATTTTAATATATTCGATCTCAAATGTTGCAAAGCATTTTTCACTGTCAAGTGTTTTATGTTAAATCATTAAAGTTTTTTATTCCTGCTTTTTCTTACAATTTGTCCCCTTGTTAACATTTTCTTCAAAAGCAATCACAGCTTGACAACTAGCTTCTTGGATTGAAAATACATGGTTATATTTGTATAACTGATCAAAATAAGTTTAGATGTTTATATATTTTTAATGTGAAAATTGATTTTGTTGTATATAAGAATAATATAAAAGGCCATTTTGGGGTGTGAGTACAATTTATTTCTTCCTAAACTGGAGTATAAACATTCAATAATGTCCTGTCTTTTTGAAATTGACAAACTGGTGGTTTATCTTAGTAATGTTTAAATTTGTTAACATTGAATCCTAAGGCGTGGCTTTATTACGAGCTACTGGCTATTTTTGTTGTACTTACACCTCTCGTTGCTTTCGACAATAAGTGTTTGTTACGATAAAGAAGTAACTTGTGCGTTGGAATGCATATCATGATTCATGCATAAAATGAAAAGAGAGAGCATAAAAATATAACTGTCTGCATTGACACAATTTAATGAATTGTCTTTCGATGGTATGTTAAGAACAAGACGAAATGTAAAGGAAACTCTGGGCCTCTGAAACCTTATCGAAACATTACTACCTTTCTATATCCTTGTTTCAGACTTTCCACTTGATAATAAGTAATAAATATTGTGTTGAGAATAAACTCTGATAAGTGATTAAAAAGGATGATACGACAATTATGATAATTAGCCATAATGTTGTATACATTTCAAAAAGTCACGCTTTAGCAGTGACTTCATTATCATTTTTACAAATCAAAACATGGAATACAGCAAAATTATGAATACATGTAAAATGCAAAACCTATTACAGAAATATTACCCAAAAAAATGTCAGCAATAACATTAGCAAGTAATAAATACTGTCATGTAAAGAAGTATACAACACTGGATATTGCAAATTATAATAAACTAATAACAAACCAAAAACTACAATGACATAAGCTATGACAATGAATAAGGTTAACCCCGAAAAGTTAAAGATATTAAAAAATATCTAGGCAACTTATTTCCATGGTAGACCCTGTATCACATTTTCAAGATGGCACTTATATCATAGTATAAAAATGGTAAACATTAATAAATTACAAATACACAAAATGACATTATACACATTATACATTACATTACATCTTGGAGAGATTCAATTTTAGACATTTCATTGAACAGGTATTTCTTAAAAGGTTTGCTTTAACGGGTGATACAACATTGGTAATGAGTGGAATAAGAAGTAGACTTTTAGCATTTTATGGGTGATTATATGAATTTTTTAACATTCTTGTCGTCCTAAAAAAACTATTCAGTTTATGGTTCGCAAGCTATAAAATTTACAGCTTTCTATACTTACAGAAAAAAATAAAAAAAAGATTTTCACTTAAAGAGAGGAAATACAGATAAGGTGAAAGGAGGCCTTGCATCTCGGCGATGACTCCAGAGGATGGCGTACTACTGTATGCCTAATATCATAACATTATGGATTATATTTCTTGCTTGAGGAAAATGTATTTTCTTTCTTGAAATTTTTTTTTGAGTAAGTGCTCCGAGTCTTGCTTTATCTTCTATTTTGTTATTTCCTTTTTTCAAGAATGAAGGAAGCAAAAAAACTGTTTCCTTTCAGGAAAAGTAAAATAAAAAATGCTGCTTTACAATAAAATACATCGCAACAACTTGTAATAAAAATCACAATTTTATTTCATATCCATCAAAATAAGAATACAACTATTGTAAAAGATAAGAAAACACAATTAATGATAAGTTTATGTTTTATTCCTCATTGTGGGATATAAGGAAAACATATTTTGAGTTCTTTTAACGTTGTTTGCATTAATGTCTCTGTAGAATGGCTGGACAATATTTGAATCAAATTCTTGCAAGGAAAAATATTGTACCTCAGCAAAGACCTCTGACTGAAAAACAAGAATTATCAAACATTCCGTAAAAGTAAAAGGTATTTTTATCTGTTCTACATAATGCACCAGGAAGTTAAAAAAAATTACTTATTATATTTGAAGATGTCAATAAACATATGCTGTACATATCAATAATGCCCTGACAATAAAATTTATTACGTGCTGCCACTGTTGGCTATCAAATTACACCCAGCAACATAGACAAGGAGATTTCAAGAAAAAAATTACTAAACAATTGGGTAAAGTCAGGGACACAGAAGAAAATTAATTTAGTTGCAATGACATTACAACTGAAAATTTTGTCGATACTGAAGAGTTTCTAACGACCCCTGAGAAACATGTTTGACCAACTGAAAAAATAAATCAAAGAATATTTCGACTATTATACAGATACATGCTTTTATTGCTCTTTTCCCCTTTCTAGAGAGGTTCAAAGCCTTAATCGATTGGAGATTCGCTGCAAATGGGAAGGATTGAAGAAAATATTACTTTTATTCGATTTTATAGCATTTCATGATGAAAATACTATAACAAATGTCACAGTACATGGGACCTGGCTGTCAAAAGGCAGTTAATAAGATACTGACCAACTATGAAAGCAAAAAATCACTTTTGACTCCTCAAAGGGAATAGTTTTTTGCGTCTCAAATTTAGTGATTTGCAGTAGAAAAGGCAAAAACATTGAGAGTAATTAGCACTTTACCTTACACATGGCATGGACAGACAAGCACATACACAAACAAACACACAACGTTTATTAGATTTAACTTAATTAAACATACAGCAAAGAGTCACATTTAATTATTACAATTAAGACAAAAAACACCTCCAAAATATAACCATTTATTCTACTTATAATTAACATGAAGTCTAGTTTGGTATAATGAGAGTTCTTTGCACTTTCACACACATACACATATACACACATACACATGTACACACATTTATTTTCTTTCTAAGATATTATCGCTTCAAAACATCCAGGTGGTTATTGAAAGTTCAAAGTGATGTTTGACCTGAAGATTTTTTAAGGAAGAATGTTAGCTATTATAAGCTCTTTGTTAACACTTTGTTTAATATTGTAAATAATAGATGGTCGATGCAAGAAAAACTGTGGCACTCTTGACTCTCTGTGAATGGATATTCAGATAAGAGTAGGATAAAATTGGGTAGGATGATTAAAAGTAAAATTTGAATTGTTGAAACCCACAATAGCGCATCTAAACCAATCAGATGCAAGAACATTTTATTGATACAGATCTTAGGTTGTAGGTTGATAGTAGTGATTAACTTTAAAGAGTGATAATAATAAAGATAATACACTTTTCTTTTGTGTATGACCACCCAAGCATCTGGTATACTGAAATAACTCGATGAAGGCTGTCCTAAAATTAAATACAATTTTACTGTGCCCAACTTGACAATGTAAAAAGTCATTTAATGCTTACTGGTAAAAAATGACGTTGGTCAAATTTATATTTAGTTCTTTTGATATCTAAGTTTAAACGATATTTCAATAATTCTGATAAAAAAGTACATAACTCTCACACATTCATCAGATGCACACATAAAAAACTTCTAAAAAATCTATAAAAAGTTAAGAAAGAAATTAAAAAGTCATTAAAATTTTTAATGGTCTGGTGGGACGGATTTGTAGTTCTTTAAAAGGTGTTTGTTGACGTACTATTACTGTCAAATATAATTTTAGTTGAAAAGATGCTGTCGCAACAACCGTGCAACAACCGTTTGTGACTATGAGGTCAGCATTGAATAAAACAAAAAATCCAGAATCAAAAACCAGGTCCAGATCGAGGAGAATAATTTGATTCAACCCAACTTATAGCCTGAACATGAAAACAAATGTTGCCAAAAGATTTCTGAAACTTTTCGATAAATACTTCCCAAAAAAGCACATATTGCACAAACTGTCTAATAGAAACAATTTGAAGGTTAATTACAGCTGTCTACCAAATGTATCTAGCATCATAACATCACGCAACAAGAAAATACTAGCAGAAGAAACAAACAAGAAGATCGATCCGTGTAATTGCCGCAACAAGGATTCTTACCCGTTGAATGGTAACTGTCGCGATAAGCACGTCATCTACCAATGTACCGTCAAATCATCAGAAAACGATGAAGGTGTAAACTATATTGGATTGACCGAAAAAACATTCAAAGAAAGATGGTATCTACACAAAAATTCCTTCAAGTATGAACATAAAACTAATTCAACAAAACTTTAGAAACATATCTGAAATTTACAAAACAAGAACATAATAGCAATTTTCAATTGGAAAGTGATCGGTCATGCCCACCCCTATGTTAATGGCAGTAAAACGTACAACCTCTGTCTGACGGAGAAATTTCACATAATTACGTCCAAATTGAAACTATTAAACAAAGGATCTGAACTAATCTCTACATGTCGACACGTCAACAAACACCTTTTAAAGAACTACAAATCCGTCCCACCAGACCATTGAAAATTTTAATGACTTTTTAATTACTTTCTCAACTTTTTATAAGTGCATATATTTTTTAGATGTTTTTTATTTGTACATCTGATGAATGCGTGAGCGAGAAACTCAGAGTTATGTACTTTTTTTATCAGAATTATTGAAATATAATTTTAACTTACATTGACTCTATTTTAGTAAATATTGAGCACTCTGCAATTTTATTTGTTCATCTGCTGATGGGATGTTTTGGTACCAATGAATGCTATTACGCCATAACCTATCGACAGTTGTGTACATATAATTGCATAGGTATGACCTTATAAGCACAAAGTTAGGGTATTTAACCGCAATATAATTAACATTTGAAGTATTGAACCTAGGTGAGATAGGAGCAACATCCTTAGATAAGTCATCGAGCCAAAAGTTAATCATTTTAAGTCGAGTATAACATACTTGAATTTTAAATAATGAGTGAAATCTTCGTTCAAATACTTTCCTATTTATTTGTTAGATCAAGCAGCAGTTATGCATAAAGGTCATATTTAGATTGCTAAAGATAGATTCATAGATAAACAAAAAACTGATAAATCGACAGTTGGATTGATAGATAGATTGATAGATAGATTGATAAATATACAAATTTCTTAGATTAAAGTTCTCAAGGAAGCGGTGTACATCTGTTGGTATTATTCAGAGTTCCAAATTAGTTTGAGATCAGAGAATAGCTTTTTGATGACTAAAAAATGGGGGATAATCTGACTATAGAAGCCAAAAGTAGTAGTTTATGACGGCATATTTCACCTGTCAACACAAGTACTATTCACTACTGTGACAACGGTCATTTTCATTTTCTTCTTCATTTTTACTTATTTTAGAAAAATATCTAGTAGATAGAAGTATTCTGCTTTAAAATTTCCTATTCCAATAGCCTAAAAGTCAGGATCGAATTTTCTTTTTTGTCTTGCATCAGTTTTTGCATTAAAGACATATTTTGAATTAGGACGTATTTCCAGTAACCATTAATTGTACCTACTGTAACAAGACATTATACACAAGTCATAAATTGTACTTTATTATCTTAATTTTTCTCTACTTATGGATTCTGTTGAAAAAAGTTTGGTATTTTCCTATTTTTAAATGATCATAGAAAAACCGACCATACTTTAATTAAGAAGTCTTTTTTAAGTTTATCAACCAGAATTTGGTTCATATGAACTTTTAGTTTGACCATTCTTATTGATTTACTTTTTGCATTAAAAGTGTCACTTCTGCCCTTCAATCGCTTTTGTCCATCAACACTGATTGATTGAAAAATGTTGCTTTTGAGGAGAAACGTTTCTCTACTATAAAATTGCCATATACTCATTGATGATGGAATGAATCTATACGTGATGGTTATATTTACAGATACTTGATACATATGAATTTCAGTCAATACAAATTCCTGCACAGCCTTTAATACAGTAATGTAAAACTTACATTCTGTCATCAATACACAAATTTTTTTAAGTTAAAAAAATCATTCAACTTTAAAGCGTAATTCACATGTTCAGAATCAATGTGCTTCAAGCAAATTCTTGCTAAGTCTTTGTCAAAATCTCCCAGGTTCCCATTGTTTTACTAAACTCCTCCGAGGTAATGTTGCATTTAAAAAGAAATAGCCAAATGCAACGTATCCTATAGTATTTGAAAATCTAAGGATTTGCTGTCCTAAAGAAAGCCATCTAGCTTGCATAAATAAGTCCCCTGAAGACACAAGTTAAAGAAACGTGTTCATTAAGTGCCAAGAGGCAGCTGGCTATCAGCAGGAACATTTTCGTTGTGTTCTAGTATAGGTCATAAAATTTCTAGAGTAATTTTTGTGCTTCAAGTTAAAGTTTAAAGGCGATTTTTGTTTCAGGTATATCCAGTGTTGATAGAACCTGATATTTTAAGAAGAATGCAACAGTTTTTACTCTGGGTTTGTTGCATGCAATGTTTTTATTTCATGTCTCGTTGCAAATATTGTCAAATGTTTTAGAGCATTGCTATAAGATGAAGTTTCTATAAGTTCTATTTCCTATAAGAACAAGGAAGAATGAGTGGAATAAGGATTATTTGTTGATTCAGGCAAGCTGAAAATAGCTATTTAATTAAGTGAAGTTTGTTTACGGTCTTCGAGTCACATGATATACCTTGACCAATCACTTTTACAGTTTACATTAAGATGGTTGTAATCACAGAAGGAATTTATTACAAACAAACCTTGGCCATTAACTTAAAGTTTACAATAAGTTTCTAAGCTGTGTAATAAACACTTAAATATTTCTTGGATAATCCACGAAGAAATGGATCATCTTTAATAATCCATGGGATGCCAGGGGCATTCGCTTTATTTGAACGGTTAAAAAAGAGATGCTAATTGAGAGAAGTGCTTATTGTTTTGTGGAAAATTTGGATAACTTTTCCTGTATAATTATAAATTAAAACAAGACACCTGAAAGGGAAGTTGAAAGATAATTCCAATTGTATGAACCATCAGCTTGGATTAGAGAAGTGCACCCTGCATGTGTAAACCACCCTTTAAAGCATAGCTTTGGCTAAATGTCGAGTGAAGTAGTATGGATTTCAGCGAACTGCACTATTGGTTTTCGCATGCGCAGTGCTCTCTCATTCCACTCCTTAATGACGTAGGCTGATAGCGAGGAAGAATTAAACGATTTTCTAATCGTAAACCTATTGAATGAAAAAGGGTGTGTTAAGTTGAGCCAAGAACTCATTAATTTTGTTAAAAATTGGACCAAGATTCTAGGGGGGAGGGGAGGTTCGTCGTTGAAACTTCTTTCAAACAAATAAGGCAATGCTGGATAAATTAGAATTTTCGGTAATAAGTTGTGATGAAAGTTTTTCATACAAATCTGATAAACTGTCGGTACAATATAAACTGATTTTGTAAAGCAAGATAAGTTGACTTCTGCATTTTGTTTTTCTTTCAAGTCAAGCAAAAGTGATGCACGAATTAAATGGTTCCGCCTAAACCCAGCATGAGGAATAAGCTTTTGGTGTTTAATTATTAATGTAAACTAGTGCTTATCTTTGTTTTAGGCCATAGCGGATAAAAATGGTGCTAACCTTTAAGTCTGAGTACAGTCAAACAGCTTCTTTAATTGTATTTGTCGTCTTCTCATTTACATTGTATAATTTTCTTCCATACCATCAGCATCCCAGGTATCCTATGTTATAACGATTTTGATTATATTCAATTTTAACAATAATTGCATAGTAGATCAAGTAGTAAAGGACAATGCATATCACCAGTTGTTATTTCATTATTCGTGCACAGAGCTGACAAAAAGTAAATGACAAATACAGTCTACGCTTTTCCAGCAGATATTAATTCACCAAATTTATGTACTATTACTCCCGTGTAAAATTCCTCCTCCAATCTCCTAAAATTCTGCAAGAGGAAAGAATTCGACGCGTGAGTGTGTATGGTGTCACGGTGAGGTTTGATTCTGCTTGAGTCCAATCCCAAGGCTTCTTTCTTAAGGTCAGTGCATATACATCCGATACACTTCCATCTAACTTTTTACCACTCTTCTGCGATAATTCTTCTCTCACTCCTCATATTGGTAGCTATCACCTGGTTTTTAACAATCCTTGATATCAAAACATGTAGTCAGTCTACTTTTGTTACGTGTTGTTAATCAACTTAATGACAGCCATCGAGGTCTCCTTTCCTAATCCGACCAGTACTTCCTATTCTTCTTGTATTGTTTTTCTGTGATATTTTCCCTTTACATCCACAGCTACATTTCACAATCTTCTAATCTGTTGACGTCATCAGGTTACATGTTCTACTTTGATGATCTACAACTGTAAACATAACACTGAGGTTACAAGTGGTTTTATGAAGCTCAAAATTATTACATGACCAATACAATTAAGGACAACCAATTATCTTTTTACTTTCTGTGTTCTAGCAACTCATTTGAGGTAGTATTTCAAAACGATTCCCTTTGCAATCTTTTGTACCCTTGGCAAGATTTAAGCAGTGTCGACCTAAAAATAAATTAATTTCTTTGTAGAAACGCTACATTAAATTCCATCTTTTCCTCTGTTTTTGTATTACAGTCAGTGTTGGGAAATTTACCACATAAAAGACTTAACTTAAAAGTTGTTGTAGCAGTCAGGATATAAGATTCTAACCTATTAAAATATCATTTTTGTCTTTTCCATTGAATCCAAACACCTCTAATCTTGGTTTTCAAGGGTTTACTAGTAAGTTATATATTACAATGTATCTTTTATAGTGTAAATTTGCAGGTTTTGAGAGTGGCGTTATTGTAATCGAGTAGCAATGGTGATCATGTATGAACTATACAAAATAATATTTAGGTTTCGATTTGTTTAGAAAGAAAAAGTGGCCTGCAGACTTAGTATTAAAAGCTGATGTTTCCTCTACATAGTTGATAGACGCTACTCACAATGATAATTGAATCGACAGTTTAATCCTTTTTAATACACCCATAACTATTACAAATAATCTTTCAACTGGTCTTTAATCTTGAATTGAGATTAAACATGTGACCTGTCAAAAGTAGAGAAACACTGAAAGGCTTGAAACAGGGTAAAATGTTCCTTCAAAATGTGTCTTCAATTGCAGAAAGTTCTAGTTAAGATTACACTGAAAAATAGAAGTAAACCTATACAGAGAAGAAACAGAATTTATTAGCTATAGAGAATATGAAAAACCAGATCAGTGACCTCCTTAAGATGACCAGCATGAGGACGAAATACAACAGATACATGCCAATTTATTTCATTGAGTAAGGCCAAATCTGCTACTGTGTGCCTCTCAATGGAACAGGCTTCCAAGTAACACTGCCTGAATTCTCAAAAGCTACAGGGATTATACAAGCTTTACACAAGTCTAGAAAGCCAAAATAAGAACAAATGAAGAAAATGGCATTTGGTTACGTGATTAAAATTGTATTAAATAAGCAAGCATTTTTGTCGTTGTGTGTGTCTCATTGTGACACTAATTAACCATTATTACCAGTTACAAACAATGATAAATCACATCATAATAAAGGCAGAATCCCAACACTCACTTGAAGGTATGGTTTCTGGAGTATCGAGAGAAAGACACTGTTTTCACTGAAGAAATAAATTATTAGACGATGAGGTGCATAAGAGCTCAGAGGAGATAATTAAATTAAATGAAAAAATCAGGAGAAAACATGCTAAAAATAAATGAGTTGATTTACTATTACTAAAGGCTGAGTGTGTAACTAAAAGGGTCACTGCAAATCAGGATTATGGAAATTCAGATTTTTTTTGTTTTCTCTACTTTCTCTATGTACGCATTTTCTAATGCCTTAAGTTGTCACTTCAGATGGAAATGTCTGTTTAGTATAAAATCTGCAAATGAGAAATATCTTTGAAAATTAGAAGATAGTAGATGGAAATTTCTCACAATTTCTTACATTTTATATATGCACTTGTGAAAACAAATGGAAACTCCCTAGCGCAGATTGGCACCGCCTTTCCTTTTCTTCTAGGCAGGGATACTTTGACTGCCTGGGGAAAAGAAGGGACGGCAAAGAGTTTGAATCTTTTATCTCTGTTTTGGATAATACGCCAAAACACTAAACACGCAGTTATATCTGAAGGTCATTTTCCTGCAGGTAAATGAAACCATTTCTATTAGTAGAAGGGGGAGATTTTTCAACCTCTATCTATCTTTACATTCATTAAGCCGAGTTTTATAGCAACTCAGGGATCTCCACGCAGAACAAAAATCATAGCCATTTCTTCAACTAAAGTTGCTTTGCCCGACTGTTAACGTGTGCTTTTGAGAATGACCCAAAATCCCTTTTTGCAGCATTATATTCAAAGAGACAGTTGGCCAATAATTAGTTTTGGCTACAGGGTATGTTTTGTCTGCTTCCTACTCCGAGCTGATACTTAGTGATTCAGTCAGAAGAAATGAAACCTGAAGCCTTTCTATTTTATGTTAAAAGTAGACAAAGACGTTAACAGGCTTTCAAGGCTGCATAAAATTTACAATTACTACCTTGTCAAAAATTTGAATTCACAGTATTAACACCTACTCTCAATTACACGAATCGATTGAAAACCTTTGTGTGTGATGAGAACCTCAGTTATTATTTTTTTATCCTTAAAAAGTAATTAACAAAGCACTCTTATTTGTCTCAGTTGTATTTAAGAAATAAAAAAGGTGACTAATCATAATTACATTTATCTATACCGTATCTTTTCCAAGTCTCACAGATCAGGTTTAAGGATTTCTCACTCATTGCACAATCCTTTGATAGAAGTATCTTTGCTCGTTGTTTTTTCGTAAATTTTGGTATTCCTCAGAACCGCAGTATTGTGTATTTTGATCATTGTCTACCATTTTAAAACAGGTTATCTCGGCGTAATATGTACATATCTCATATTGTTTAGTAAAAGAAGGATATTGAACAGCTTATGCAAGATAAGAAACATAGATAGTAATGAGATACCTCTAGCAAAAAAGACTTCCAAAACAAAATGTTTAAAAAAATTTCAAAGGTGCATATCTATACAAAGAAAAGTACTAGTGAAATATTTATCCCGTGTTACAATGTATTAGAAATAAATGTGAGTTTTATAGCATTCCTTCCAAGAAAAATGTGTCACATGCACACCCAGAATTATCTGATTTGAAAATTCACTGTAGTGGTTGAACAATCGTTTGATAAAAGTGTATATAATACTCAGGCTTGAAATTAGCAAATCAGAAAATCAGAACGGAGGAAATTCTCAATAAGGTCTTGGGCTCCTTTGAACCAGAATGTTCATCTCTTTAATGTGCTAAAATCCCCTAGACAGAAAAATAACATGGAATTAAAAGTGTAGTTCAATAAAAATCAGATGTATATTAAGCAAAGTAATGGACCACAATTACAATCCTCCTTACTCAACTATACGCTGTACTGGTTATGAATTAAATGCTTAAACATTTGTAGCATACATGCATATGTGTTTATGTCGAAAACATTTTTCTCCTTTTGAACATTTATACATAAACATACTTTTCTTTCTACCCATGTATATAATTAACCAATTTACAGTACTAATTACTAAAAGTATTGCTTTCAAATACAGTGAACATATCTTGCATTGCTACTAAAATAATGGACACGACAGGCACAAAAAGGCTATTTCTCTGTGGTCATTTCCTTGAGAAAAGAAGAAGGAAAGCACTATGAAACGACATCGCAATCGAGAAATCTTTGAAATCAGGGAAATGGGGCCAATAGACTTTGAGGGCGTATACCAGAGTATTACTTCAATTATGATTTCGGCTTTCATGAAAGAATAAAAGTCCTCATTCTTCAATGTAAAACCATGATAAAACATTATTTTAAGGTATATGTCGCTACTCCTTTACCTTTTTCTACAGCCCTGTTGTTCTCTGTGAAGTGGTATCCCAAAGTCGTATACAGAATAATGCTTTCATTAATTCTATAGATTAGGGTCTATGTGTCTAACGACTAAATTAGATTCTATAAACAGCGTAGCCCTTATCGTGGTTTTCTATTAATTCCAATAAGAATGTCAATCAAGAACTTTATTTTTTCGATCTAACATACAAAATATTCTCTTATGAACAAGTAATAAATATGTAAAATTTTCTTTTTATTAAAAAATGAAAATATTGATTTCATCTCGATAACAACAAGTAGTTCTTCCTAGAAACAGCCGCACATAAAGCAAACTAACTAATCAGAGTTTACAACAATAGGTTTATATGTCTGGCTGCTATTCTGATTTTCTTTGTATTCGTTTTTTATTGTTCATACCTGGTAGTACGTATATTCATATATATATATGTATATATATATATATCTTTAAATTTGTCCATAAATTGAGACCTACTTTCTCAAAGCTTGTTTTTGCAGCAATTTGTCAGCTTTCTCAATCTGAGTTGGAAGTCAGGCTCTTGTTTTTTTGAAACAGACACTACCAACTTGTATAAAGAATACAATTTTCTTATTTGCAGTTAAAAACTGAAATATTGGTGCTTCTTCCATTAACAAGTCACTCTTGATTGTGACAAATGTAGCTATAGAAGTTGACACAGGTTGAAGAATCTTTATTACCTCTAAAATTATGTTTCGTTTTTTAAAAGCGTTTAGTTAGGACTTATGTTTAATTTTTCCGAAATCCAAGTGGAATAAAAATTTTCCAAGCTTTAACTGTAATGTTTTTTGTTAGGTAACAAAATATTACCTAGGAATTAACAATACTTTTGTGTCACCTGGCATGAATCCGTAAGTCTTCCAGGTGTTTTGAAAAATGGTTTTGTACCAATGCTAAAATTTCAAGTTAGCAGACGTAAACTATTAAGTCTAAAAGTGCAAAGTTGAGATATTAGAGTGAAAAGAAATAGAAGCACATAACGCAACTAATTGTTTTTGTTTTAACTACAACCTAACTTGTTTACAAAACACGAACAGTTCTAAACAGAGTGATTACTAAACTGCTTACAAAATAAAATAAATATAGAAATATAACGACAATGTTTGCCTTGTTAACATCCGTATTATTTCAGCGAAATCAGCCTCAAATAAACGCCGTTGGCTAATGAAAGTTATTGGACAGAAAAAAAGAGTTAGCAAGCACTGTTGCGCCTTTTCATACGTAACTCCACCTCGCCTTCTTGACGAAAACAGTGCAAACATACAGGCATTCGCAAGTTATTACAAATGACAACTCAACAATATGTATCAAGTATAAAATAACGTCAAATAAGTTACGGTATACAATTTACTTAACAGAAGACCAAAGGTATTTTACACCTTTCAGGGAAAAGAATGAGGTAATGGCTTTTCCGTTACAACGAATAGAATTCCTCTTCACCTTAAGTTCTTCCTATCCAAGTATAGAAAATACAAAATAAGACCTCTCTTCTGGTTATTTTTTTTAATTTTATGACAAGCAACGGTAACTGCTTTGATAAGATTCTAAAACGCATTCTCCTAGCTTTACCTACTATCTGCATAATTAAATAAAAGAAAAGCATTTTTTTCAATAAACTTAACAGCAGAGGTTTTGGTTTAATTGAGCGGTGGATGATAAAGATTAGTTGGTGTTAAAGTCAAGCACCTTGTTCGTTACCAGTCTACTGCCTCTGCAAGACGGGTTTTTCATAAGGCTTAATGCTGTGGCGAAGTCTGTGTATTGGACGTTTCACGTAACTGGCTTTCAACAAGACATATTTGTCGAAACATTAACTACTAATGTGAAAATACCAAAAACATATAAGGTTTATAATACATAAAAATTAAGCGTTTTATAGAAGGTTTTGAAGTACCACCAATGTATTTTTAATATATGCGAGGTTTATTTGCTTTTCGTATCATTACCATAGTGTTTTAAGCAGCCATTAATGACAAGCTATTACACACTTGAACAGGTGGTAAATTAGGAATTGTTACGTATATTTTTTACTACAGGGAGCTCAATTGATTCCATGAACACATTGCTATTTGCGATATGATGTTATCACTATTTGTACTTCATTCAAAGTTTGTTCACTTGATAATATGATCACACTAACATGAGAAAAGTTGGTCTGTAAGTATTAAAATGGTACATAGCTGAAACGATTATTCACTAATGTCGTTCGTAACAAGTTAAACTATTCTAACTCCTTACGAATCTATTTGTTGAGCAGGTTTTCCTTCGAATGTGATTATATCATATTTTATCGTAATTTTCAATTGCTTTAGGATGATACTACGCTTTTAGAAAAAGTACTACAAGAAGCAAATAGAAAAATCCAGTATGTTAAACTGACAATAAAAGTATCAAACCAACTACAGAAAACATCTCATCAGCAAGTTTCTCCCTGGCCAACACATCCATCTGTGTTTATATCTCGTTTGAGCTGCTGTAACGCAAAATATATCCATATTCTAGAAACAAATTTTACGATATGTCATAGTAAATCACTTTATTGAGATCAAAGCCTTCTATTTTCAATTACTGAACAAAAAGGTCAAAATAGACCAATGAATTCGAATGGTACCCTTGGTTAAAATAAAACCTTAAGGAGGACTTCGTAGTGTGTTTATTTTGCGAAAATACAGCAAGCAAAAAAGAAATTTTATCACAGTGTTTTTTTCAAAACAATTCAGGTTTATGAGTGACCTCTCTTGGGGGGTACTTACATTTTAACCAGGTCAACTGTGATTGAATCTACTACTAGAGGTTCAATTTTCTCACAAAATGTTCTAGAATTTTACTTGTTGTCATTAATAAGCCTTCTGGTAGTTAAAAAAGGAGGAACCCTAATTGTTTTGCTTCTCGTACAAACGCTTGTTCTGCTAATGCTCTTTCTTTCTTGAAGAGCAAATTTCCTATGAAAACTACTACTTTTTATTACCCTTCCCATTTGCACACATTTTTTACATATTTACCAGATAGAGGTAAGTAAATTTTTGGTTATACTATAAAATGGGTCGATGAAAATGGCCTCTTGGAATCATTAATGTCTTCCTAGGTGAATGAATGGCTGATGACTACTAATTCTATTTCAAAGAAAAAAATTTCTCAGGCATATTTATTTTTGCAAGTGATGACTCTCTAACCACCGAGCCATCCGTTCCTTATACATATTCTCTCTTTCGTAGCCAAATCTATTACCAAAACCATACCTGCAGTTATCCCTTTTCTACTCAAAAGAGGTCTTTTTTCTTTGTAGTTTAAATCACAAGCACTCTTGGCCTTTTGAACGCTGGATGTCTTCATCAGTTTCATATGCTAATGTCCCTCTTTTTTAATATTTACATTTTTACAAGAGCAGGCCTCTTTAACCGGAATACCTATTTCAAGCCCTTGAGGGAAAATTTATGATAGGCATTATCAGCAAAATTTACGTTGAAAGAAGTTTGTTTGTTATACGTTGTAACACGTTCCTTTAGTATTATTTTTGGTTAAATGCACAAGAGATCTCTTAGATGTACTAGTAACACTTTTAAAATACTATTGATTTTGTTCAGAAGTCTACTGGATGTCGCGGTATTTCATTTTTCTTGCTAATCCCTTCATAACTTGTCCTGAATGCTGCTTCTTGAAGCTCTCTTATGCAGGACAGATATTGACTACCCCGTGTTGAGTAAGAAAAAGTGAGTAATTTATACTCCTCAGATGAATACAATAGGATGCTTAGTAATTTACTGTATTGAGATCGCAAAAAATGTTAAATTTTAGCCTGCTGCAGTTACCAGAATATTTTAGCTTAAAGCATTTGTTCGTCTTCAAATTTCTTAGCATTGAAATTTTAGTTTTCCTCCCTGGTGTTGATTTTTTACCTTTTTGGGCGAGTACTGGCCCTAATCGGCCTTATTTTATATATATATATATGTATTAAAGAATTTATTACAATACCTTTAGATATCTCACAATTACTCACTCATGGAATCTGAAATCCTTCTTATTTTTTTATCCCATTTGAGCATCTAAACTAGATTTGGCTACGTGATCAAACTTTAAACGCTGACCAAATACAGAAAAATCCACGTTTTAAACGGAAATTTATCCCTTTGTTTGCTGTAAAGCTACCCCTGCCATAGATAATGTTGTTGATATTACTAACAATAAGAAGTATATTTTAAGAAGAATAGCAGTGTTAACAATAGCGGTAACTAAAAAAAGCTACAGAAAAATTTTTTTACTAAGGTTTATCAGATATGCACAAAATACATTTTTAATAAGTCCCTCCTATTCCTGAGCCTAAACATGTTTCCATAGAGAGATCAGATGTTAATTTCATAGTTTAAAGGACTTTGCAAGCAATTTGCAAGTTGTCGTGAATGAGTATCTTCTTCTTTAGGTGCCGTGTCCTTCCAGAACGTTGGGGATCATGTTTCTCCACAGCTTCCTGTCCCTCGCTCTCCTCAACAGTTGTTCCTCAGTAGTGTTGGTCACTGCGGCTATGGTCTTCAAAAACTTGATTCTTGGTCTTCCTCTCGCTTTCGTCCCTTGTATTTTTCCGGTTATTGCTAGGTTCTCCAGACCTTCTTTCCTCATTACATGTCCGAAAAACGATAGCTGCCTTTTCCTTATGGTCTTCATGACTACTTTGGCGTAGCTGGCTCTTCGCAGTACTTCCTCGTTACTTATATGATCTGTCCATGGTATTCTCAATATTCTTCTCAACATCCACATCGCAACTGCGTTTAATCTCTTCTCCATTTCTTGTGTAATTGTCCAGCTTTCACAACCATATATCAGAACAGGAAGAACATAGCACTTCATTATCCTTATCTTGGTTCCTACTTGGATGGACGAGCTCTTCAGCACTTTCGACATGCGCTGGAATGTCTCCCTCGCCATGGCAATCCTTCGCTTGATCTCGTTAGCGCATCTGTCGTCCGATTGAATCATGCTGCCGAGATAATTGAACCTGTTGACTTGCTGTATTCTTCGTCCAGAGATCTCCAAGGCACAGTTGACCTGTTCATTCTTCTTGTTTATGGCCATACAACATGTCTTCTTCTGATTAATGCTAAGACCTTTGATAGCACTCTCTTCAACAACAGTATTTAAAATGTCCTGGAACTTTTCTGGCGAATCTGCGATGAGGGTAGTATCGTCAGCGTATCGAATATTGTTCCAGTTGTATCCACCTACAGTGAACCCTTCTTTTTCTTCAATGGCCCTCATAATGTATTCACTATATAAAGTAAGCAAATCTTGGGATAGCACACATCCTTGTCTAACGCCCTTTCTTATCTGGCAGTATCTTCCAACTTCGTTGTTAACTCGTACTCCTGCTGTCTGTTAATGAGTATACTCTGTGAAAATGATGTGATATTAACGAAGACTGTAATTTCATCTGCCAAGCCCTTTGTTGTGTAACGAAAGCTGCAAAATCAGTACTATTGTTGCATTGGTATAGATTCATCTTTGTGGAAGGTCATAGGAGGTCAGCTGTGTAACGTGAGAGTAAAGAAGACAGCCAGGGTAGGCTATACTTAAACATTGTTTTGCACTTGGCTTGTGTACTTTTAGTTATCTGTGGAACACTGATAAAGGCAACTTTCTCCGCTTCAGTCTCTGGTAGATGCAATTATCAAGAAGAATGTTTTTCGGTAATGCACTAGGTAAATTGCTTACTTCGATCTTGACTGAGTCTATAAGGTTAACCTTAAATGTCGGGTGTGTTCCAATATTAAGTGATTCTTGGTACTTACTGATGTAGTCAGCTTTGTTGAAGATGACAGTAGCACGTCCTTTGTGAGCTGGAAGGGTGAAAATCGAATCGCTGTTTTCTTTAGTGTCATCATGGGACATCCTTTCCTTTTCATAAGTTGTTACTAGGTACTTTGGAAGATTGAAGGTTGAAGCTTATTTGTGTTTGTTTGCCCTAGGGGATGTCTTTTGCTTGTGTTTGAATTATTAGAACAATCTTTCTTACAAGGATGGTGTTGGGAATTGTGGAGAATTTAAAACCTTTCACATGAACGTTTGTGACAGTGTTCAACTAGATAAATTGACAGTTTAATAAGATTTGATTGTAGGGTTTGGTGCTGGTGCTGACTTTCGTTTCTGGTTTACAAACTTCTCTTGGTGTCTTTCCTTAGTGGAGAGAAATCTTTATTTGTAATCATCATGTCATCATGTACGGATTAGATAAATGGGTGGTAGTGTTTGTTGCTTAGTCTTTTTGAAAGGAAAGGTACAACTGCTTGAATGTCGGCAACAAATCGTTAACGGTTCCAATGAATCTTTTCTTCAATTTTCTGGCGACTTATCCGTTCAGCCCCACATCTTGATGTACTTGTGGTAACTAGACAATAAAGATGCAGCTCGTTTTGGAATACCAGGCTGTGTGGACATCTCAAGGAGAACATTGAGTTATACTTAGCCCAAAATTTGGCTTCCAGCATCAGCAAAAGAAATTCAACGAAAATAAGACAAGTGTGGGGGCACTTCTGAAACAACTCAATCCTTGTCATGACGGAGATCTGCATTGCGAAAATGTAAAAATACTGTGCCAGGTCACTTCAAGTAGCATGACAATATGAGAAGTATCTTTTAAAACATAAGTCGGGAAAAGCTTCCTCCTTGTGGTATTTTAAAACTTTTATATCTGATAATAACAGATTTTCAGCTGAATTAATATTATATAAGATTTGGACCCCCAGCAAAGCCTTTTATAATTTACTAAGTTGCAAATAGTAGATAGCAATTGGTCACCAACAGCTCCACACAGGGTTTCTTTACTCCCTTCGAAACTGGCCAAGCAAAGACATGCTCAAACTTTAAGAGAATTCCGTTTATTTGTCACTACATTATAGTCCTGCTGATCATTTCACTGGTCTGAATTAAAGAAAAATAAAAAGAAGAAGTTATCGGTTGAACAGGTGGACCACAGACATGAAAGTCTATGGATCGAAGATCTATTATTTCATGAAACGGGAGATATTCAAGAATTCTTCCCGCTGGAAAATCATCATCATCGTCATCATGTGCCATCTTCGTATCGAAGGTTGGCCACCATGGTTTTCCATCTTATTTGATTTTTCGCTGCTATCTTCGCTTCCTCGTACGTCCTTGTTGCACTCCACTCTTTGATGTCATCAGTCCACTTCCTACGTTGTCGTCCTCTTGATCTTTTTCCTTCTATTGCTCCCTCTAAGATGACATTGGGTAGTATATCTCTACTGCCACACGGAGTAAATGGCCAGCGTATCTCATTTTCCTTTTCATGAGGTCCTTCTCCAACTTTGTTTTCACATTAGCTCCATGTATTACCTCAGTGTTGGGTACTCTATCTTTCCAACTGATTTTTAACATTCTTCTCAAACACCATATTTCAAAAGACTGTAGCTTCTTCTTATTGCTGTTTGTAAATTGCCAGGCTTCATAACCATAAGCAACAACTGAGAAGACGTAGCATCGTAGTTATTTTCAGATGCATGCTGAGGTTACGTCTGAGAAATTCTTTACAATCCCAGAATTTTGCTTTTGCTTTGGCGATCCTTCGTTTGATCTCCTCGTCCATCTTTCCATCATCCGTTACTGTGCTACCTAGGTATTGGTATTCTTGCACTTGTTCTAGTTGTTTAGCTTCGGCTGTGATGATAAGCGACTCTTTTGCACTCTTGCTGATGCACATGATCTTGGACTTTTTGGCGTTGAGTGACATGCTATATTCCTTACATATGCTACATAACGAGTCAATCATAGTTTGGAGTGCTTGGACATCACTGGATAGCAAAACTGTGTCATCAGCATAACGAATATTGGTGATGTTCATTCCATTGATTTTGATAGCAGTTGTCCAAGGCTTCTTCAAGAAGGTATTCGCTGTACAAATTAAATAAAGATGGTGACAATATACAGCCTTGCCTTACACGTCTGCCAATGGTGATATTTTTTGAACATCCCGCAGTAGTGGTAACAGTCGCTGTCTGATTCCAGTAGAGGTATGCAATTAGCCTCCTTTCATGTTCAGCTACTCCAGCCTTCTCCATAATTTCCAATAGCTTATGGTATTGTACGCGATCAAAGGCCTTTGAATAATCTACAAAGCACAGGTAAAGGTTCTGTTGTTTCTCTATCATTCGCTCAATGACATTCTTCAGCAAGAAAATTCCATCTCTGGTGCCCTTTCCTTTTCTGAAACCTGGTTGAGTTTCACTCAGCTGTCTCTCTATGATTGGGTTGATGCGAGCAAGGAGGATTTTTAGAAGTACTTTGGAAGCATGCGATATCAGGCTGATTGTGCGGAAATCACTACAGTTGACTGCCTTTGATACTTTTGGTAGTGTAATTAAGTTGCTTACAAGGAAGTCCTCTGGCAATGTCCCTGTCCTGTAGATAAGATTTACCAGCTTAGTTAATTGCTGTGTGCCCGATGTTCCAAGCTCCTTTAGCAGCTCAGCGCGGAGATTGTCAACGCCTGGTGCTTTATTGCTTGGTAGTTGGTTTATCGCATCTATGACTTCTTGTTCATCAATGTTAGGAGAACAATCAGTAGTTTTGATCTGGCATCGCCCCTCTCACATCCTTAAACAACTCTTCTCCTATATATTCTTTCCATCTCTTAGTTATGTCATCGTCAGTTTTACCGCACTATGGAGTTTGACGCTGTTTAATCTGTCAACATCTTCTAATTCATCACACAAACGACTATAATAACCCTCCTTTGCTCGACTGCATTCCTTCAGGATGTTATTACACAATACTCTACATTCTTGCTGGCTTGTTTGACCTTTCACCTTTCTCCTGTGCTCCATCATTTCAAGTATACCGGGTCTCATCCATTGTTTTTTCATCTCTGATTTTCAAATACTTGGACGTACTCTTAGCAAATGATGACAACTGGGAAGTCAATATAGCTTCAGAGTTGCCATGGCAAATACAAAATTCCATGATGTACCAATACGGAATTACGAAAGGTATCAGCATTGTCTTTTTTATGTACTGATGAGTCACCACACATTAAGGCTGAAAGCCACTCGAGGATGAGGGTTAATGAGATGGATAGACTGACATGTGGATGATGATAAGTATTGTGAAAGGGACTAAAGATATAAATGAATGAATAAAATTTGATGACTTATAAGGAAGGTTTTGACAAGTGTTTATTGACATTTGATTTGGAGATGCCTATGTTGTAGTCCTCCGGGAAGCAATCTTGTGGCAAAGTGCTTCACAGATTGGAAGTTCTTGGAAAAAAACTCTTTTTATGAAAATTCCGTTTGATGTTATACACATGAAGGAAGAAAGAAAATTCTTTACAGTAGTGGTAGCAAGGCGCATTCTTGCTGTAAAAGTTTTACGAGGCGGAACTAGGGATTGAAACTCAGTCGAGCACTTACCATGGAAATACCGATAGAGTAGAGAAAGACTAGCAACATCTTTTCTGTGAGAAAGGGGCTGTAGAGAACTGAACAATAATCTCCGACAAGCTTGCAAAGTCGATTTTGAACTCTTTCAAGGCATGAAAGAGTGCTCTGGGCAGCACTTCTCCAGATGTGACAGCAGTACTCCATCATAGGGCGTATCTGACTTTTATACAGGTAGAGAATTGCATCAGATGTCAGCTACTTTCCGGAGTGGTAGAAAGATCCAACCATTTTACCAGTAGCCTTAGCAACAGATTGGAAGTAAGTATTCCACTTAAGATCAGAAGTGAAAGTCAGTCCTAGTAGCTTATCAACGCAAGGGTCTTCTTCAAGAAGAGAGCCATTCATTTCAACTGAAGCAAAACTGGCATCTGAACGTTGGTGATGAAAGGAGAGAAGTTTGGATTTAGAGGTGTTAAAAGTAAGAAGCCATTTATTCCCCCATTCCACTACATATCCCAGGTCAGAAGAATAGGAATCCGCAGGACCATGATCACCAATGTTCTTCGAGGTGCAGCCATAGACAGTTGTGTCGTCTGGATAGATGTCAACAAATGATCTCAGATTGTTAAGATCATTAATGAAAATAAAGAAGAAAGTTTCGCCTAGAATAGATCCTTTAAGAACACCGCATTGATACAATGTATTACAATACCTATCAGAGAGAAAGGATTTGATCGTTGAGAAGACATTGCCAAATATTCTATAGCTAGCAGTCTTTTGTGCCAGACCTTATCAAAGGCTTTTGATATGTCAAGAGCCACTGCCCTAGAAACAAAGCCCCCATCAAGAGATTCACAGATCCTATGAGATATCACAGTCAGCACCTCAGGAGTTGAAAAACTTCAGTCACTACCAATTGTAAAGACAAGACAATTTACTTTTTATTGGCACTTTAATGTCCAAAAATCAGAACATTTGGTGGAAATAGAAATTAATTTAAGCTTAGCAAAGAGGTAAGGTGGATGTTGCAACGTAAAATACACATGTCTCAATTGGCCCAAAAGAAGCTTACTGGGTAACATTCGCAGGATTTTGGACAATGAATTTTGTCTTGGCTAGAGTTATTAAAGTATGTCGGCAGCAGCCAATTTCATATTGCGAAAAAAGAAGACGTTATTAAAAGAGGTTTTGATCCAGTTTTTTTTAGTTATTAACACAGCTAATGAGTGCGGTGCTGACAGTGTCAATGAAGGTTGCAGTGATCGTCACATAATGATGATTCTCAATAGATGTATTTCTTTTGGTAGCTGCTTGAAGGAACTCCGCACTGGGGAAATGACTAACTGACTTATTAGAATAATGGAAACAAATTATCACACACTCACTTAAAACACAATATTTCTGTGGAAATGGCTATGGGACTTTAAATGAGCAATTTGTAACATCACAATAGAGTAAATCGTTTAAAAATGAAGTATTCCAATAAAACTACAGAATGAAAAAAGAGTAATATCCCATTTCAGGGACAGAGTAGCTCTAAGTTACGTGGATCTTAAAAACTGTTTTCAGCAACAAAAGTTGAGAAATATGACATCAATCGTCCAAAACAACAGAAAAGTCTGTCTCCAGCACATGTCCAACATATTTATTGCAGCAAACATAATGAGTGCTAAAAACGAATACTTTTTTAAAATTTTAGCATTTCTAGCCTGACAAATTTTTCTTCTAAAAGACAGAAATTGGACATCAAGCATAAACTTGTCTACAAAGAAATAAAAGAAAACATGTAACATTTTCTTCAACAATCAAAATTTTTTAGCATTTCGAACCTGATAAGTTTTTCTTCTAGAAGACAGAAATTGGACATCAAGCATAAACTTGTCTACAAAGAAATAAAAGAAACATGTAACATTTTCTTCAACAATCAAAACCAATAGAAGTAATTTCAACTATCCTCTTGAAGAAGGCTTACCAGGGTCATTTTCAGGTTTGAAAGCACTTTTACATGAGAAAAAAAAAGCGGGGTTTAACCTGTATTTGCAGTGCAATCCTTTCTCCATTCGACATGATATTGTAAACCAACTGATTATGGTCTAATTATGAAATTTCGTGGGTCGTGCCAAAATGCTACAAAAAGTTAATAGTGGGGAAAAAAGCTAATGTGAATTAGTCAATACGTAATTAGAAAAATTTCACTTAAAACTGTTTTTAATTAGTAGTGGCCGGGTGATAAAATCAACAGTTTTCCAGAGTACAGCCTCAATCACATCCCTGGAACTCTATTAATATATTCTTTTAAAACGTTTTAAAAGTACAAAGAAGAAAAACAATTAAAAGTAGCACTCTGCATTGAAGTTGCTTCTAGCCTTGTTTGGAGTAAAAGAAGAAAAGCAAACATACTTTATATTTTTAAAATTTACCTACTCTGTACATGCAGTGAAATTCTGTGATTTATGCATACTTACATTTTAATGAAATTTCTCCTTTTTTCTTAAATCTCTTTGTGCAATGATGCTCACAAAGCTTCAACATCCTTCGTCACATTGGCTCCTAGATAAGTGAAGCTCTCCACCTCCTCCACTTTGTCCCCTCGCACCTTCAACTTTTCCTTGCTCCTGCTGTTAGCTTTCATCACTTTGCACCTCCTGTCGTTCAAATTCAATCCAACTTCAGAAGCATGTTCTTTAACCTTCAATGTCTTCTGTTGCAAATGGTTCCTGGTAGATGAAAGAAGGGCAAGATCAAGGTCTTCCAGAATTGATGTAATGTCCAATCTGATTCCAATTTCCTCACAATCTGTTGTTCTTCGTATTACCAAGTAGATCACCAGGAGGAAAGGAAATCCTGACATGCATCAGCCCTGTTTCACCCCGGTCATTACTAGAAACCACTCTGCTGCTTTACCTTCGTCGATCAAAAAGGTAATCTCTGTGAATAGGACCAAAGGCCTTTCGAAGTTGACAAGTGGATATACAAAATATACAAAATAGCATTCCATTCGTTGACTTATTCCAAGATATTCCAAGAATAAACATCTGGTCCACAGCTCCTCTGCCTATCCTAAAGCCAATTTTTTCTTTCCTGAGTGAAAAATCTACTCTTGACTGTATTCTGTTGCTCGTAAACGGCAGCAATGTAACTCCTCTCCGATTTTCACATTCCTGTGGGCTGTCTTTTTGTGGATTATGCATAAAAGTCCTTGTGTCTATTGTTTAGGAACTGCTTCTTTCTCGCAAATAAGGTCAAAAATTATTTTTACTTTACTGCTTGTCAGCTTTAAATCTGGTTCGAGCATCTCTGCGGTAATTTTTTTCTGCGTTAGGGGCCTTTCCATTGTTGAGGGCTTTCAGTATAGTTCTTATCTCTTGCAAATTTAGTGCTTCAATTGAGATATCAAGTTATTCTCCCTCTTCCACTACTTCCTGTGGTGATTATTTTGGTGCGATTCTGTTGAGCACTTCCTAAAAATGCTCCAGCTCTCTTTCTTTCCTGGATTCTATGTTCTTTAGCAGCTCTCCATCCTCGTATTTTACCGCAGCTGCTTACCTAGTGTTGTGTCCTGTCAGGTGTTTCACCATGCTGTACAGTTCTTTCTGTCCTCGGTTCTCCGCCGCTAACTGTGCTCTTTGTGCCTTCTCCCTCACTCTCCTGTCTGCTTAGACTCACGTTGGCTTACGAATGTCTTTGTGGGGAAATGATCTTTCTGTTATGATAAGCCCATTTAGTTAACAGAACTCACACAACCTTTCTCCGTCCTCATTCTTGGTCCCAAGCCCATGCACACAAAATGTTCTCTCATAAGCGGTGTTATCACTCCCGACCTTGACATTAATGTCCCCTGTGATTATAATGTCGTTTTTGTTACATCCATTCACTATTTCCTGAAGCTCTTGATAGAGTTGCCCCTTCTCAATATACTCCTTCTCGTTGAGAGGGGCATAAAATTGCATGGTGGCCATTCTTCAATTCTATATCTCGAGTAGAATCTGGCTGTTATAATCCTATTGCAGTTTAGTGTCCATTCTATAAGCAAATATTCCTCTTGTTGACTGATTATGATGGCAACCCAAAGCTTGTACAATTCCTCATCTTCACTGTAAACCAGTGTTTGTCCTGTTGCCTGCTTCATTATTCCTGCTCCTGCATTCACTACTCCCAAGAACCTCAAGGTGGTGCCACTACATCTCTCTCGCCATCTGTGCTGTAGCTCCTCCTCTCTACATCGTTCTTACATTGTCCAATGGTGACTATTGTTTTGGGACTTTCAAGAAATTTTGTCGAACGCTTAGCTTCCAGTAGGCTTTCACCCATCGTCATCGTGATTGCGGTCTCAGCGATCTCCTCTCGTCCCAGTCTTTCTTTTTAATTCTGATATCCATAGTTTCATAACTTGCTGCTTTTTATGGAAGTTTTTAATCGACCTTTTCCCCAATCTTCAGACTTGTAAGAACAGAGTTTTCTGTCGGGGCTTTCTTTCCCTAAGACTGCTTTGGTCCACTTGTGCAATACTTCACCTGCCACCCAAGGGCCTCGCCCCTACGCGATGGGGTCCCAGTGTGAAATTAATGAAATTTTGTTTTGTTTTTGTTTTTTTAAGTTATGTTAAAAATTCTTATTTCATTTTTTTAAATTCTCATCTGTCTGTTTATACTGACTTTCTTTACAGTGAAAATAATTTAGGAAATCGTAATACTACTTGTTAAGAAAAAATTGTTGAAAAGTTGTTACTGAATAATAACCAATAATATTTGCTAGAAATTTTTTAACTGGACACTATACTAAAAGAGGATCTGAAAGGATCTAATCGGTAAAAATAGATGATAGACACAATAATTGAGACGGAAAACTACGTTTCCTCTCAGTAAACCAAGATCAAACCAAAGGAGCTTCTAGTTACTTTCAGTGACACCAATGCTTATACCAGTCATGCCTAATAGTAAAATTTTGTTTTCTTGTAACTAGTAATGCCCTGCAAAAATAGCAAGCATCTTTATTGCATTAGTTTTGAAAATGTTTCCTCAGAACGTATCTCCTAAACTATACTTTTTTAAATATCTATAGGTGCTGTTTGGCCTCTACAACTTTCAAATATTGGCCCGATTCATAATAACCAATAGAAAAACTAATTATTGTGATGTTCTTAATAAAACAAATAATTGAGAATTTCATTTCCTCAAATTTTTTTTTAACCATCCCTCGTAGATTATATGGGTATTTGTGTCACCATTTGAAACTGTAATTTTATTAATAATTCAATTTGGCCATTCAAACTTTTGCTTGCTTTTTCTCCTTTATCCCGAATCCATGTTTCCTACAAAACTGGTATAACGTCTGTTTCAATTCAGTGTGAAGCAACCTCTATTTGCTGTAATTACATTTCCTGTTCTCCTTAAACTCACAATGCCCATTACGTCTAATAAAAGAACATTTTTAAGCAAATGTGCAGCGGATTCTCAGGTATAAAGAAGCAAGCTCAATACAATCAGTCATAGGTTAGATAAATTAATCCCTATTTCAATGTCTCCAAATGTGTGTTCCTCTGCTTAATAGCTAAATTTTAATTAAAAAATACCCTTTAAAATCCATTCAATATACCAGCAAAGACAAAATAAGGACTAAAAACAGACTCTTCATTCTTTTTTGTATTGCACAGCAAGTTCGCACGAGACTTACTCATTATTGAAAACTGAAAATATGTGTTTGGTGATTGAAAAGAGAAATCTATTATCAACTCTAAATATTACCTTGATGAGGAATTTAGAACGAAAAAAACATATCCAGCATATTTTTCTAACAATCTTTAATGAAAAGCTTAGCAGTTTCTCATTCTAGAATACAAGATATGAAATGTATGTTAGGCTTTTTTGCATAACACCAGATAATATTCTAAAATCCTATTGCAGTGCAATATAATTCTATCCTTAAAACCTATGTCTGAAAACGAAATTTCATGTTAAGACTAATTTTAAGATCATTTTTTAGTAGAAAACAGCCTAAATTTGAATTAATATGTTCACAAAACAGCAGACCGTATGGTTTAATCCTGTCAGGAATAATGGACATACTATTTACCTAGTTCACAAATGTAGTGCAACCATAGTATTCTCTGAGATATAAATTGTTAGGTTACGTTTCTAATACACAACGAGTAACTGCCCATCACAGAGGACAAACTACAACAAAAAGCCTTGCCAAACCAAGCAACGTACGTACAAAAACGTATATGTATAGCAAATATATTGTGTATCATTGATTGAGCTGGTTCAGGCTACACTAAACAAACCATATCTGTTAGTACAGGTTATTAAAAACTAACTTTTCTCCTTGAAAAGTAAAGTACTAGTTTAAAAAAGTATCTAATTAATATATATCTATATATATTATATATATCGAAAGTTACTTCTCCATTTTTAGAGCACCCTTCAGTTTCGTCAGGATGGACTCCCAGTTACGCAATGTTTGTCGTTCTAGCGCTTTAATATTGGCTATAGCACTCTGACCCATCACAACCTCTTACTTTTGGATGTCCGCATGTCCATTGCTGCCCCACATTATTCTCTTCATGGCAATTGATAGGTTCTTGGTATGAGATGCAAAACATACAGTTGATTTATGCTGCACTTAAAAGCTGCTAAACAGCGAAATACATGACTCTTGTTTAAACCATATATGTATGGAAGTTCGTAAGTATGTACGTTCATATGTACACATCTACATATTATAAATACATACATAAGGTAAAACACGAACAATAAGAACTATGATTGCAACTAATAGTTTCACGATATTTCGATCCTAAAGCAATAATGCTACAGATACTGTACATGCTTTTATAAACAAATAGAGTACGCAGCTCATCAAAAAATAATAATTACAGGTGGTAACGTGTTACAATGCGTTAGTATTCTGAGAAAGGAAGAAAGAAAGAAAGTCCCATGTGGATACGGTTTAATTTCTTATTCACTCGGTTATAAAAACGAACAAATTGAAATGACATAAGATAATTTCTTTCACTTGTAAAAAAGATATTTAATTGCATAAAAAGGACTGCTAGAGAATTAAAAGAGCTTGCCCGCTGACAGGGGCGTCGTGGATATTCACGAATCAGAAAGCTGAGTTGATATATTTATTAGATGCTCCGTGTGTATCAAGATCTCCACCAGCACCGAGTCCTACACAAGCACCGATGCTCATCTCTGCTCGCCAAGACCTGATCCGTCTGAGTCCAAGCTCAAGGTTGCTATCAATACATATGTAAAACCTGAACCAGAAAAGGAAAAAGAAGCATTTGACTGGGGTAGGAGTAAACTCTTAGGCACCAAAGATTTTATTTTAAAAAATTTGGAAAGAACTAATAAATGGGACTAGTAATCCCTTACCAAATCTAAAAAAGGAACATTTGACATGGAGTAATCTGTAAAACAGGAGTTGGAGGAACAGACCGAGATTGTATTTTAGAAAACCATCCCAGAGTATATCGTTTTGAAGTTACAGGTTTTCTTAACTGTGGTTTGTCTAAAAGGATCTTCAAAGAAGTTAAACAGTACATAAAAAGGCGTTCCAAAATTGTTTACGTTTTCCCAGCTAAAATCTATAGAGGCCACGGTAGGATTGTTGACTATCAAAAGACTTTATCAAATGATAAAACCTCCACAGGCTTTGGAGAAATTGAGAAAAACATCAACGAGTGTGCAGTCAGATGAATCGACTTGGACAACTCAGGTGTATAAAGTAAAGCCTACTTCCCCCGTCACACATAGTTCTAATCCCTGGTATTTACCAAGGGCGAGTTGAATTCACTAAAATCTATATTAAATTTATTCAAAGTAATGAACCTCTCATGGGGTGTGGCCCCTTGCCCAACTGATTACGAAAGAAGAAATGTATTAACGCTATCGATGTGTTTGGAGGTCTGTAGCTATCTTTCGCAGGTACCAAAAGAACAGTAAGAGATCTGATAAAGAAACAACCAGAAAGGCTTTAGAATTACCTAGAGAATTTTATGATGCTCCTTCTTTAAAGGTTGAAGATGTACGGGGCATTAAATTAGTAGATTTTAAGGCATTAGTAAAGCATTACACGAAACCATTTGATTATACGAGCCAAAAGACCAGAAAACGTGGAAATTAGTCTTTGAAAAACAACATCATAACAACGCCCTTCCTTCTGTCAATATTGGATTATATAAAGGTCACTGTTTGTATATCAAGGATATTAAAGTTTTAACCAGCCATTGGTAATTTCAAGGATGCAAACAAAGATTCACAAGACGCGAACATAATAACATGCACGTGGATAAAAACCTTTGTTCTGGAGGAAAGACTAGGTTGGTTTGTAAGGGTGCAAAATTTAAACACATCAACAGTTCCGAAAAGGTTTGTTATGGGGATAATAGTCAATTCAGTTTTACTGGGTGTAGGTTGATTGAAAATCAGTCTGAGCAGATAAGTACGCACATTCATCATGCTTTATGTGGAGATGCTTTAAGTGGTGAACGATGTGTGATGATAGACAAAAAGGAGGTTCTAAGTTATGGTTACGATACCTGAAGCTACGACTGTCTATCAAATTCACGGTTATAAATGTAGGTTATAAGGTTGTTTCAGTATGGGATTGTTTCGAACCAAAATTGAGCGTTAAAAAGCTTGAAAAGAGGTTCACTCCATATCCCTACTTTATTGTGTACGATTTTGAAGCTATTTTTAACCTTTAACTCTTCTCACATCCCTGTTGGCATAGTCGTTAGATGGGTAGTGTAAAGCAATTCTATAAGCGTGGATACATTTCAATGATGGTTTGGGTACCAGACTGTAATTTGGTTGATGTCATTCCTTTTCTAGAAGCTCTTGAGGAAACTAGGAAACAATATTACTCAGACAACATCGATATGTGAAAATATGCCGTGTCTGTCCCAGGAGTCTCGATTATGTATGTTTTAAATAACGCTTTAGATATGAAGGGTAAGTATGACACAGATTTAAATGCCCCTGGACAACCCTGTATTCACAACTGTGCTGATGCTTGTAATAAAAAGGCTTACAGAGATTTGAAAAACATAAAACAAGAATGCATCATCTGCACAGATAATAAAGGGTATGATTTTTTAAAGACGGGCATGGTTGATGGTCCTAGCATTGTGTTCTGCCGATATGCTGAAAAGGATATGAGTAAAATAAGACCACACAAATATAAAGATCCCAAAATATGTCCGTCTGTGATAGGATTTGATGCAAACAGCTGGTATCTCTACTGCTTGGGTCAAGAAATGCCTTGCGGTGAAGAAGAGTACGTTGAAGTAAAAGAAACTACTAACCCTGAACTTGCTACAAATAAATGTCAAAATCTTCTTGAAGATAAGTTATTCGGATATTTTTAAGTCAATGTTCATGTACCCTGGTGAGCTTAAAGAAAAGGTCAGTGAATTCTCACCTTTGTTTGTAGTTCAAAGTGTCCCTGAAATCCTAGTCCCTACGCATATGAAAATATACGAAAAGACTACAGGTCGTAAGAATATAAAACGGAGAAAAAAATTGTTAGGTGTAACAAAGGCTAATAAAATATTGCTATACTCACCAATGTTAAAATGGTATCCAAGTCATGATCTTAAGGTAACAGCCGTTCACACGTATCTCAAATACACATCAGGTAAGCCTTTTAAATGGTTTCCTGAAGAGGTAAATCACGAGGTAAACCCAGAGAGGAGAGTGATAGCAATTCAGCCTTTAAGCAATTAGGTGACACTTTCAAATTAAAAAGTAACAGTTTTTACGGTAAGATGATTGACGATTTAGAAAAGCATACCAAAACCACTTTTACGAATAGGGACGATATTGATAAAGCCTTTAAGAGTTGGTTTTTCCCAGACGTGGATGTAATCATTCACACCTAAGAAGTCTAAGAGCGAAAAAAGACAAGTTAATATTGGACGACCTTATCAATGAGGAATTGCAGTCTATCAACTACCAGAACTTAGAATGTTGGAGTTTTGCTACTACTTTCTTAATAAATATGTAGACCGAATGGATATTGAACTGATTCAAATGGACACAGATTCAATGTAAATGGTTCTATCCAATAAAAATATTGATGGTGTCAAACCAGAATTAAGGGATGAGTATTGTACCAAAGGTAAGGCAGAGTTTTTATCGACATCAAAATATCATGACCGAACACCAGGACTTTTTAAAGCAGAATTTCGTGGCACGAAGATGATTGCTTTGACTAGTAAATGTTACTGCGCTGAAGATGAAAACATGAAGGTTAAATTAAGCTGCAAAGGTGTTAGCAAAAAGCAGAATGACATGACATGGGGGCAATATTTGGACGCGACAAAGGATACTATTGATAGAGCACAAAATACAGGTTTTAGAGTTGCTGACAACTACATTGTGACATATATGTAAAACAAGTTAGGGTTGAGTGCTTACTACTATAAACGAATTGATGCAGAGGATGGATACACACATCACCTTTATATTTGAAGCAAAGCAATGAGAACACAATAGAACATGACAGGACCTGGGAAGGTATTCGAAGTTTTGTCTTACATCCCTCATATAACATTGCTTTAACCATATTGTAGATTTTTTATAGTTTTGTTTGATATGACCCTATTGTAATGATGTCTTGAAAATTCGGGCATAGCACCAGTCACTTACTACTTATGTTACATCATATTTGATATATGAATGTGAATCCTGGACCAAGAGTGATGAAAGGGTAAAGAGATTTGAAAGTGCTGTGATGTTGTTTTTGAGACAAATGGTCTGTGTGTCATAGATAGAAAAGGAAACAAACCAACAGGTTCTGTAAAAAAGCTCATTGATATCCTGTATCACAAAAAAAGAAATATCATTGATCACACAAAGAGAACGGTAGCTCGATATCCTTACCCTACTCGACAAAGGTGAATGAAAACAAGGCCTACAAAGACATATATTTGGAGAGTATCAATAGACAGGCTACAGATAGGAAGTTGGACTTTATTAGCCTTAGAATCAGTGTACAAGTCCTTTAAAATTTACTGTACCCAACTAAAAAACACACCTTTAATTTTGTTTTGTTAAAAATCTCATGACAACTAAGACCACATATAAAGGAAAGTCACCATGTCTACTCTCCCTCGTTTCCATTAGCCACAGCAACATTAACAATTGATATGACTAATGTAAGTTCGCACATAGCAAAAAAGGATTTGATATTACATTTTAAAGCAAACTTGGCTAAAATTCTACACATTCTACAATTCTACTTCCTAGATAAGGAAAATAAGAGGTGTAAAAGCATAATAAAAAAAATTCTTATCTTATAAACAAGCATCGAATTCTAGTTCATTTCAAGGATATTTCCTCGTAACTTTTCATGAGTGTAGTTAACAGCTTACGTTTTATAGAAGTACTGATTTTCTGTCATCATTAAGTATATGCAAATAGCGACATATATATACGCATACATATATACGAATATATTTATATATATACGAATATACTTATATATAAATATATCTACGCATACATATTTATATCTTATCAAAAAGCAAATTTTTTCTTTGAATTCGGAATTCCTTAGCATAAAAGATTTCATCTCTGTTTCAGATTACTTTTAAATATTTGTAAATGAAACGTTTACAGGAAAGAAAGATTTTTTTAAACCAATAATATGACCTTGGGATGAAACCTAGAGATACAGCCAAATAATATGAAAAACAAAAAGCTGTGAATAATTTTTGAAAAGATAGTGTATCACATTACTATCACGTTTTCTATAGGTGCACCTGCTTTCAGCTTTGTGACTTAACTTTTTTTCTCCCTGCAATTTGCGTGTAGTCTAGTCTACCTATGAATAAGATCTAAGTTCATGAGTATGTGATATATTCTGCTAAATTACCAGTCTAAAACCAAATGAGTTTTCTAAAATACCAGCTGTCTCTCATTTCATTTTTGTTACCTTTCTATATAGTAAGATAAAAATCCAATTTTAGGATCTATCATGACCCACTGTAGCTATATAAATTTTGCAACCCTTTTAGGTACAGCTGGAAATGACCTGGGGAAGAAAATTCAATAGCAGCCTTATATATGAAAAAGTACAAAGACGATAATTTTTTGTAAATTTCATTCTGTTAAATTTAATGGACCAAGAATTAGTTGTATGTCCCTTGTCTTAACTTGAACGCTTTTTCTCTTTAAAGATACTAACAAACAGACAGATTTTATAATATTAAGAGTATTGTAAACTTTGTAAAGCAAAAGGCAATTTTCAATTACTAAGAAAGAGACAAACAAATTTTTTTTTTTCATTTTCCATAAAAAACCTTTACCAGACTTAGAAAAGCAAAATTCTCTAAGGTTTTGGTTTTCCAGTTATCAGGGTTCAGAACTGATCAAAAGAAGCCGGTTCGGTACTCCTTAACAACACTGGATGGCGCATTGATATTGGTATTCATTTGGAAGAAGACCATCCACCACTAGTGCTGGTGATCATTAATGCAATGTCGATATTTGAAAGAATAACAAGCATAAAAGAGTACTATAATAGCAACCCCAAACCCTTTTTATCCCTTTTTCAAAGAAAAGATACAATAAAAAATTATCTGTGGTATACAATTGAACTGTTTCAATTAAAATCACGCTCATTTTGGTTCACTGGCATCTTCTTGACCAGGACACTAGAATGACAGGATGCAAGTCAAGCAGTGAATATTTAAAGAGAGGAATTTGCTAGTTTACAATTTTTTTGTGAATAGCAAAGGACAAAAATTTCGTCTCCAATTTTTGACTGACTGACTGACTGTCTAAAATACTTGAAGGCCATATCTCTTTAAACTCGAAATTTCGAAATCTTCCTTGAATCACAGTAAAACAATTTGATTAATAGTAATACTCGGTCATTTTGGATGAACTCGACTAATGCAATGCTCTTCCTTTCTAATACAATGAACTATTGTTATATTCTTTCTGTCAATATAAGGGAAGCATGGTCTACGTACCAGGCGTCATGACTTACTTAAATTTGTGTCAGACAAGATCTCCTATGTGAACAGTGAAGAATTTTTATGCGGAAGTAAATTTGGGTGCCATGGCTTTGTTGTACTTCAGAAACTGCCTTGGTCATTTGATTTCCAAATTTAGTGGAAACTGGTCCCATCTAGGGTACTTTAGATAATAGAGGTCACATTAGGTTGCTGTCTTATAGAACTTTGGAAGACAAAGAAGTGAAGTGGAACACCCATGTGAAATACATCGTACAACACAGAATTCGCTTAATTTATCCATTTCTTATCATCATTTATCGGCCATTAACTTTATAATTAATCTTAACAATCCCCATGCATTGCTAGGGTTTGTTAATAACCACTGTACTTCCCAGCCTGATATTCACAGAAAAATAGGTGAATGGGTTGTTCTTTTCCTTTCCACACGGATTAAATTTTGAAGGGGTAAAAGATAATTTTAAAAAATTCAATTTTTTTCACTTATGTATAAATTCATTTTTTTCCTAAACATGGGATATATTGGCTAAATCTTTGCTAACTGCTACTTTTAAATTCAAACTATGAGTGAAACTCTTTCCCTGACACTTGAGCTATAGTGTTCCACCAAAACTGTAAGTTGGAGATTTATCAAGAAAATTGATAAAGTAAAGCCAACAACCTACACAACCATTTTGTTGAGTCACAATAGCTCAACTTCCAGGTAAGAGTTCAATTTATTGTTTAACACAAATCTTGTAAACTGACGAAACACAATTGATTTACAGTAAAAAGCAATTCTATTTTTACTGAAAAAGTCGTATCTTCGGTCCCAAAAGCATTTTTTGTGATTCAAGGTGGCTAAAGTCATATACGTCTCTTTGAAGTAGACTTACAAGTCTAGCTATAGATGCAGGAGAAATAAAAATTAGATATTGTTTTCACAAAATGCAACAAGCAAGAATATTAGAAGAATCGGACCTTTAAAATTATTTTCAAAATAACAGAAAACTATTTTCATCGGGGAACAAATTCAAAGAATAGACATTCTTTAACTTTACGTCTCTATTTTTATCTGAATCAACAACAAATTGGAGAGTGGTATTATAGTGCTAACCTAAATGAGGTGAAATAGCTATAGACTAATTTTTTCTCTTTATTTTTCACTTAATGGTTTTGAAGCACACTCCCGGCTTTAAAAAAAACTTTCTTCTCACCATTTGACTATTTATTTCTTTTCTCCTAGACTCTCACAACAGGTCGAGCAAGATCCACCTCTGGTTAAATTTAATTGCTTTGCAACGCAAATTGCTATTGCTCTACCCTACGAAAAGACAAATATGATTATCCTGCTCTTGCAGAAGTGTAGTGTCCGGACCCCAGCGGTTTGAAATACATCAACTAAAGAATCTGTTTTATCTGAGTACCCAAATACGATTTACACCTGTATTTCTTAGCTCCTTCCATATCAGCTGCAATCAATTCGCAAAACGCACTACTCATCTAAAACTAAATCTATTGACAATATTGATCTAATTGTACAATTTGACTTGCCTAAGCAAAAAATCGAGTTGTGCAAATCTATTCATGACCTAAACCTTTGTTCTTCTAGTTATGCCAAGAGGCTTGGGAAACAGCCGTCATTATAATACTAAATTTTCATGATTTTTGCATTAACTGAAACTATTGGACAGTCTATATAAGGATATGGCACTAAATCCAACTTTGTAAGACTTATTTATGCAACTTTTCATGTAATGGATTCAGTATGGGACAATTCCAGCGTGAAATAATCCACATGTTCTATGGAAGCCAGCGGATGGGTTTTGGGGCAACACTGAGTCGGCCAGCTAGTATAAAAGGGCGTATAAAATTTTTGCTTTAGTATATAGCATCAGATATTCAAGAAATGAGTCAATTTACGGAACTTAGTGAGTTTGATTTTTGTCGATGTGCAACACTTTTACTAGAAAGGCGTAAACGGACACAGCAAAGACTTGATTTATAGCAGCGTGTGAAAAGTAGTAGGCCTACTATTAGAGTGATTGTAACAAAATATAGTGCTGATAAAAATATACAAACTGCAAATATCATGTAAAATCAAAATCAAAGACAAGTTTAGTGTTGTTTTTAGATTTTGCTTATCGAAAACTTGGAAATCCCCTCTTCCTCCCTTCACGTTTCTTAATCAGCCTCTGATATATTAACAACATGGATTTACCTTAGATGAGTACTAGAGGATTTGCTAATCCGAGTCTATAAAAGAAGCTGCATCTGTAGACAAAATAATGCTATCTAATTTTCTTTTTTCAGGAAAAGAATTAACTTTTGCTCACAACGCTGTTTGTACATGATAACATCTTCAGGGTTATCAATGTTAACTAAAAGTTGTTATGGCTAACCTAGATAAGCAAAGAATAGTATGCCGTTTGTTGATTGCATGCGACAAACGGTGTTTGTTTTGTCCTAATGGAAGGGGGCTGTTGTTTTGGAGCTCATACTTTTGTTTGTGACAGTTGCCAATGATGTTTTAGGAATACTTTTTGATACTCATTGGAAAGTAATTGATCGGTCTGTTACAGTCATTAAAAACTATTTTTAATAGTAGTTCCATCATTTTTTTTTTGCCATTTCAAAACACACAGAGTTTTCTGTCACATTTTATATTAAGTTCCAATTCAGTCTTTGATAAAACTATTCCATAAAGTTTGCCTTTATACTAATGAGAGGATATCAACATGTTAATTTCTCATTTCCTCCTTTACTTATTTTGCAAGACAAAGTGGAAATAATGAGGAAAAGTAAAAGAACTGCAAATAGATAACTATGACTGATGATAATCGTTACATTGAAACAACTAGTAAACCAAACGATTCGCATGCATTACCTATTAAGCTAAGCTAAGCATGCAACACAAATATTCTGACGAAAATATTGTAGTATAAACTTTTTCACAGGCAAGAAACCGATTGTTCACCTCGAGGGTCGTGTTTTTTTAATTAGTTATATTTAGATAACTATTTTTTACATATCAGAAATTCTTGCCTATCAGCTCTAAAAGCAGTACTTAAACGTATGACTCTTGTTATATCTAAGACATGAAACAGATTGTACGTGAATATTGTGTATTCTTTCAGTCTGTAATTCAAAATTACCTGCCATAATTACATCAACATTAAAAATAGGAAATATTCAGAAGCAGAATATCTAAAAGTGAAATCAAAACAATTATTATAATGTACAATAAATAGCTTTTACAAAGACATTTCTGTTTACAGACCTGACATCTGCATCTCCCACTAGGAGGTAACAGTTAGTGCAGCATCAAGATTAAGTACACAGTAGGAGCGACAGAATACCTGTCACATTTGACGTTATGTCCTTTGTTCAAAAATAATGCGATGTGTGGTGCGCTAATCAGCAAAAACTTGTTTTAGAACAATATTTCTTTGTGTGGTGCGCGGAACGCATTTCGATGTGATAATATAAGCCACTTATCTTTAGTTATGGTGCAACAAATTAGTAACGTTTTCTGTCTTTCTTGTTGGTGAGATTCTTACAAGGATAAGTGCCTTTGCCATGCGGAAACACGCCTCAGATCTGGACATCAGTTTGTGTTGATAAGCAAATTGATCTGGTGATGAATGTCATATTTAACGTTTCCCAAAAGATACTGTCCATTTTGACTGTTAGAGCTGTTGCCTTTTGCATTTCATTCGTAAAAATAGGCCCTCAGGTCCATTTTTCCAGGCAAAGTAAGACATTAGATAATCCATCTAAATGTTGGTAACGGACGGCAAAACGGCTTGTAGTGGATAGAAATTTTGATATACTGCTACTCTTGGAACATTCCTCCTGCAGTGATTAGTTATAGGCTTACACAAAAGCTTTGCTTTGTGTAAGCCTACAAACAACCACTTTTCTGGTCACATCAGAAACAGTATTCCTTACACAATAGCTTTGCTTTGTGTAAGGAATACTTTTTGTGGTATGACCAGAAAAGCTAGAAATGTTGTAGTGATATTCCGGTACTTAGCGTTTTAATTTCTTATGGTATTAGGGTTTAACGTAGCACTAAGGAGAATTTTGCCTTAACAGTATGGGTACAACTTGGACCCTATTCCTGGTCTTTTAAGGGCACCATCAGTGGATTATCAGGCTTGGAATGTATGGTGGCCTTGTGGTTATAGAAATTGTGCTGCGATTGATAAAATATTGCATTTTTTTCTTTGGTTTAGGTAATGCTGTTCGGTGATAGATGGCTTGTTTAGAATGACGATATCTAATAGTATAAGAAGTAAGGAGGGGCTGAGAACGATGCTGAAAAGAAATTTTAGGCTCCAGAAACAATCGTAGAGCTTAAAAAAGTAAGGCAAGTCCATTCCGATAGGGTTGTAATTCTATGTAGAAATGCAGAAATTTTTATCGAAGGGTAATAACGTTATTGGGTGCAATCACGGTCTTGCAACCAGACAAAGCGCGCCCAACCACTGAGCTCAAAGTACTCTTTTCTAGTTGGGAAGGCGTTTAACGGCAGTTTTTTCTCTGAAATACAGGTCATTGATCACTTTAGGTATAGCAGGGTCTTGAAATAGATAGCTGAGTATGTGTGACATGAGCTCTTTTAGAGTTGTTTCAGATTCTTCCATTCATAGCTAGTATAAAAACATACCTCTGAACGGCATTACAATTTCATAGTAATGAATTGCTTCTTTAGCCAATGATATTTGATAGTGGCTGGTTTTGATAAGGATGTAATATTGACCGCTAAAGTATAGCGTCGAGTCGCTACCCGCCATTATTGATCTAGAGAGCTTTGAGAACCTCCTCAAGTGACGTAGCTAGACTATATCCTCCTGTCAACTTTTAACGATAAAAGAGGAGTTCAGGAATTATGCTACGATTCCAACGCCTTTAAGTTTGTTTGTTGTTTAGGTTTTGAATACACCAAGTTCTTTATGTTTAGCAAAGTTGAGCTGTAGGTCAGAGAGCCTGTCTTAAGAGTATTGTGATTTTCTCCCTTTATGTTAAGAAGGTTCACGGTACCCATGTTCTCAAATACTTTCTCAGGATAGAAGGCCCCATTGTATTCTTTGATAGATAGATCAAACACGGATTGGACCTCTCGGTACAGATTGTGGAGTTCAGAAAGTATGGCGGCTGGTATTTGCTTGTCTTCAATTATAGTAATCAATTGTCAGTGCCTTATTTCAGGTGAAGGACATGGTCACTATGTGGTTGTTTTTGTCACGCGTCAGTCAAAGATAGGTGATTCCTATTTTATTGGTAGTGAAATTCACCTTCAGGCTGAAGGGGATTCTGAGTTCTGATAATGTTGTGTTAAATGTTCTGCATTTTGTTTTCAGCTCAGGAAGCAAAAGTAATGTAGATGGTATGATAAAGGTAAAGCATACTAAAGGATGATGACTGGTTGATTTTGACTTTCTGGCTGTAGATGCAAGGATAGACATGATTGCTTGACAGGTTAAATGTGGCGATATTTTAATTTCCAATTTTCAAAAATCAAGAGAGGCAATCAACTGGGCTTTTGTGACGAAGTTTCATTCAGATCCCGATAGGTATGGGCACTTGCCGAGGTAATGAGTCGATGTTTTGTGAAGACTTTGACACAGTGGATATGACTGGTTTTTTTGACGTAATGGCATATTTTGTGTGGGTTTTTTGAAACATCAGTCTGCTAGATTTTACTGAAAACTTTTTAAAGCATTCCAAACAATATTTACTTTCATTTTTACCAATAAATTTCTGTTAATGTTATAAAAATTAGGAATTAATATAGAAAACTATAAGCATTTCCAGATCAAGGGTTAAAGGTCAAAAGTGATTGTATGCAGCGTAGTCAGTGTTTTCTTTTTTTTCCGCCATATCCCACCAGGGGTTGCCACAGCAAATTGACTTCTTCCATTTGGGTCGGCCCTATGCATTTTTCTCGGTCAATACAATCTTCATCATGTCATGTCCCACACAGTCTTCCTATCTTCTCCTTAGCCTTCTTTGTTTCCTTCTACCAGATAACTCAGGTTCAGCACTCGTTTTAGCAACGTGCTCTTTCTTTCTCCTTTACACATGTCCATATCACCTTAACCGTGTCTCTCTCAACTTTCTGCAATGTTGCAGACCCCAATGGTAACCCTGATCCTTTTATTTCTGATGATGACCTTTTGTTGAAGCTCCAAGCGACCATCTAAGCATATGAATTTCTGCCGTTTGCTTCTATGTCTGAAGACTCTTGGCTAGAAGGGCTGTCTCCAGTCCGCAGAAGGCCTTACCGCAGTATTTCAAAGCTTCCCGCTGATCTTGACGGGTACTCTTTTGTCATACAGGATTGCAATTGTGTTCGCAAGCTGCTTCACCCTGCCTGGATTCTTTTCTTCACTTCTTTAAAAAAATCTCTACTTTGCTCAAGAATGGACCCGAGGTGCTTTAAATCCTCCACTTCTGAAAGGTCATCATCACCGATTTTGTCTTTTCTTGTTTATACAGAAGTACTCCGTCTTTCCTGGGTTCACTTTCAATCTACCTTTCTTCAGTGCATCCCACCACCCTCATAGCTCTTCCTCGGTCTGTCCTTTCTCCTTATCCAAGAGCACAATGTCATCTGCAAACATCATATTCCATGGGGTCTCCCTCCTCACTTCATCTGCCAGCACATACACCACTACAGTAAAGAGTTGTGGACTCAATGCTAACCCTAACCCATGATGCAATTCTACTTCTACATTGAATGCTTCTGTCCTTCCTGCAGCACATCTGACCTATGTCCTATAGTCCCTGTACTTTTCTTGAACACAACGGTCATACTTTTCCAACACTCCTTTCCTTCACATGCAATACCATACCTCATCTCTTGATACCCTGCCATATGCCTTTTCGAGGTCGATAAATACACAATGAAGCTATGTTAGCCATCTCAATACTTCTCTGCTGCCATTCGCAGCGCAAAGATGGCATTCGTCAAGCTTTTCTTGGGCACAAAGCCGAACTGTTTTGGGCTGATTTCGATTTCTTCCCGCACTCTCTGGTCCATCCCCCTCTCCCAAAACTTCTTGGTGTGACTCAACAAGTTTATTCCTCTGTAGTTGGAAGAGCTTTGTAGATCTCCTTTGTTCTTCTATCTTGGAGCCAGTGTTCTTTTGATCCACTCTGCCAACATGTACTCTGCTTAAAGGATATCGTTGAATAGGCCTGTAAGTAACTCAATTCCTCAATCAATTTCATCTGGACCAACTGCTTTGCCATTCTCGAAGTTGCTAAGTGCCCTTTCTTTTTCCTCTCGTTTGATTAGTCTAATCTCTCGGTCGTGAACTCATCCACTGTTTTGTCGGTTCTTTTGGGGCTCTTGACATTTACCAGGCCTTCAAAATATGCCTTCCAATTCTCAAGGATTTCCGAATTTTCTGACTTAAGTACAACGCTGTTTTCGTCTTCATCATCTTGACGTGCTGTTTGTTCTGCACGTCCTTGTTTCTTTGGTTAGCCAGTTTATAGACAAATTTCATTCCATCGCAAATCTAAATGTTGTTGTACATCTCATCGAATGCCTCTGCTTTTGCTTTTGCCACTATTCACTTTTCCTCCGTCTTAGCCTTCCTATACGCAGTTTCATTTTCTCCATCTCTATACCACTTCTTAAAGGTTTGCTTCTTTTTCTTGATACTTCCCTGCAACTCCTCATTCCACCGCCAAGTGTCTTTCTCCTTCTTTGCCCGACAAGTAGACTGACCAAGCACTTTGCTAGCCACTGTACGAATTCCACCTCCCCTTGTTTTCCATTTTACAGACAAGATCTCTCCAACTCTTTCTCTGGCCTCATTGTTGAACCTTCCTCCAACGTCTGGTTCTTCGAACCTGTACCATTTGATTCATGGCTCCGCTTTCTTAGTCCGTTGTGATGCCGTTCGCAATGTCACCTTGCATATCACCGGTCGATGCTGGGGTGTGACATATTCACTTTCCAGTACTTTGCAATCTGTGACTTCCTTCAGCAGTCTTCTTCTGCAAAGTACATAATCAATTTGCGTACTCTTTCTGTCACACTGACTTCGTGAAGAGTGTATTTACGGCAGCTAGGTCGAATCCTTCCACAAAGCACGCCATTCTCTCACCTTGTTTATTTCTTGTTCTTAGTCCATGTTTCCCCATTTTCCTTCCATTTCCCTGATTACTCTCTTCAACATGAACGTTTATATCCGCTTCTATGTAAGTAAACACACGTTCACCTCCAGGGGTTTTGCTCACCTTATCATCCAGGTCTTCCCAAAACCTTTCCTTCCCCTCTTCATTACATCCAGGCTGTGGGGCGTATGCACTGATGACTAGCATGATACCACCACAGGCCTTCATCCGTACTTCTATCATTCGGTTTGAACATCTCTCTACCGATACTACCCCCGCAGTGAGCGATGAGTGAAGAATGATTCCCACTCCATTCATGTTGTTTGTTGTCCCACTGTAACAAAGCTTGTATCCATTTTCAGTTTTCCTGGCCTTTGGTGCAGTCGGTGTATTTTTAAGAAATTGCTACCTTTGTAATACATTGATAACAGCTTTTCACGCGCTCTTTTTTTCTATGAAGAGCAATGGATTGGTGGTTAGTGCAGTTGCACTGTAACCAAAAGGTTCCGGGTTGATTCCCCGAACAGGCGAAAAGAATTTTGGAACTTTACAAAAGGAAAGCCTATTGGATGGCGTCCGGCCCAGAAATTCCTCCCTGCCAAAACAGACGTTTCTTTGAAGGGCTCCGTCTGAGCCCGAGTTACAGGGGGAAAGTGACGTTAATCCCCAACCACCCCACTTCACCCAAAAAAGTTTATGAGCAAATTTTTCCAGGTTAGTTTCCAATCCTCCACCTACTATTTGTTGCTAGAAGTAAAATCTAATTGAGCGGTAGCTTGGATCCTCAGATTTAATTGGACTATATTACCTGCTCTTTGACCTAATACTGACTTAATAAAGAAATCACAACCAGTACGTCAACTATATGATAGCGTTGGCTTCTCATACGATAATTGTCTGATAAAAATCTAGTCAAAGATCAACTACTACAAGCAGTTTCCTTCCAAAGCTTATAGCTTTCATGACGTTTTGTTTCTTATCAATAAAACTGAAATTTAGCTAATTTGCTGTTATCTTTTCTTGAGTTCATTAGGTTTCTCTGTATGACCTTTAAACTCCAACTGTTGTCTCAGTCAGAGTTTTGTGAAACAAATAACGAAAAAGTCGTATTTCTTAATGAACAACAATCTCCTGCTGGTACATAACACGTTTAATACAATGGTACATCTTTTGGAAATAGTGCAATAATCCCTTGCTTTCCTGAAACTTCTTTTATTTTGATTATATTTATTAAGTTTAACGGAAATTCGACTTAAATCAAAATCTGCTCTTTAACAATAGGCCGTACGAATAAAGCTAGAAACACAGCAAATATCGGGAAAAAAACAATCCGATGATTTTTATCCTTCACAGGGCCCAATGATCAAAACGTATTACACCTAAAAATGGTGGTACCGCATAATACGCTTATTCACTTGTCAAATAATTCATCCGTTTGCACAGCGTGTCCTAGAAAAAAATAATCAACACGAATCTTTGCATTGCTGCAAAAAGTTTAAGCAGATTAAAGCCAAAGAGATAAACAACGGTTATATATAATTTTTTTTTCAAAAATGTTTTGATTAATCAACTAGCGTTTGTTGCGACAGCTTTTAATTCCATTGATAACACTCTAAACAAGCATGACAGTGATAATAGTGTCTTTGGTGACGTAAATGCCTTTCACATGGATCTGGTTGATTTATTTTAATGGACTGACAGACCTGGATCTACTCAAAACTTTGCTCTTGCCAATCAACTTGAGCAGCTTCCTAAATTCCCCACAAGATTTCAGACTCAAGTGAACCTTCTTTTCGATACATTTTACTTTCTTTTCCTGAGCAATGTGAGTTTTCATCTTTACTTCTTTTTCGATCTTCTTTTCACTTTTAAGGTTAAGAAAACTATTTTCAACAAGCCTTGTCATCGTAAGAAAAAAATTTGGCCAAGCTGATTGGAATGGATTTCGTCAATTTTCTGCTGACATGTCTGATTTATTCGTTATCAAAATGGCATTATGTCTAAAACTGATGATTATTACCTATGACATGGATGCATCCTAGATATCATCAACACTAAACCATACAAACCACCAGACGAAAAAGAGACCACTAAATTACCAAATGTTTGTGTTGTTTCCTATGAAAATAAAGGCCTTGACAACATCAATTTAGCTAAGATCTTTGGTATGTCTGAAGTAGCTGCATGTTATATTTGCCATATACTTTTTTAAAAAGTTGTTTTAGTTGCTATTGACAAAGCAGAAAGCAAAGTGGATTTTGTCAATAGAATTGCTACATACGTCGTTTGCTATTGGAAATTGGTATAAACGGGCTACCATCAAACACATGGAACAATCTGCTAAGGATCCTATAGATACTACAGCAGATAACACTTTCCTATGAGAAAAGTATGAGTGGATAATTTTTGTTAGAAGATTCATTGCACGGGATACGAAAACTCATAAAAAGCCGAGTGCTGCTCGCTTTATTGTACCCTCTAGTGCTTGTAGTACAAAACCCATGAATAAAGTCTTCAAGCTCTTNTTTAAAAAGTTGTTTTAGTTGCTATTGACAAAGCAGAAAGCAAAGTGGATTTTGTCAATAGAATTGCTACATACGTCGTTTGCTATTGGAAATTGGTATAAACGGGCTACCATCAAACACATGGAACAATCTGCTAAGGATCCTATAGATACTACAGCAGATAACACTTTCCTATGAGAAAAGTATGAGTGGATAATTTTTGTTAGAAGATTCATTGCACGGGATACGAAAACTCATAAAAAGCCGAGTGCTGCTCGCTTTATTGTACCCTCTAGTGCTTGTAGTACAAAACCCATGAATAAAGTCTTCAAGCTCTTGTAAGATCAAATTAGCAAATTCCATAAGAAAGTACGTTCAAAAGGAGTTTCAAGAGCTTCTGAGTAGTAAATAATTCTAATGAGGTTAGAGAAAAACTTCAAATAATTACCACCAGTATAGTAGCTAACCATCTCTGCTTACTACAGACTACAGCACGCTTTACAAAAAGATTCCTTATGAAGACTTTATTATGGAATTAATCTCCTTTAACAACAAAGCACTAGAGGATGGAGGTGATAATCATATTGCTCTTACAAATCGTGGAGCTAAAGGAACGGTAGGTTTATGATTTACCAATCCATGACTTAAGACAATGGTCAAACATCTTATTTGTAGATGCTTTTAAGTAGGCAATCGGCTGCTGATCAAAACAATTGGAATCATGATGGGCATTGCTCCACTCGGCAAATATTAATTTTCATAGAACCCAATGAGTATTAATTCACAATCGATCTAATAAAGAACACGGCTGCTCTCGTTTTATAGGCGATATGTCATTTGAATGATGGTGGTGAATTTGGTAAAGCGTATTCATCATTACACTCGCGTGATCTCAAGCTAAACTGTGAACACAAAGGGATTCATTCAGTCTTTCTCAACCTTGATATTAGAGCTGAGCAAGCATCTTTGTGTAACAGCTCTTTGGCAAGCTAGACGCTTCTCTATTTCACCTTGTTGACATACCACGTCTGCCAATATTCCACCTTACATCGTCTATGAAGTCGTGTAGGAGCTTTTGTGAGTAGCTGCCCTTACTCCAAGACTGACCGATTTCCTACCAAGGGTGACTGCACTTGCTGCAAGAATTATCAATAAAGATGTCTGTCACAAGATCTATCGCCAGCTTCACAAAGCAATGCCAATACATCTTAAGTACGTCAAATACTACAGCACTACGAGATTGAGCTGGTCAACGAAATAAAAAGCTTCGTACCTTGAGGTGTAGTATTACTTGATCAATACTGCTCGAGGAACCATGGTCGCCATCTTGACAGATTGCCGTCCATGACTTCAGCTGTTGCCAGTAAAATTTGTCTTTCCTTGCGTGACCTCGTGACATTAGAGACCAGCTTCTGATCAGTAATGCTTGAAATATAGGTGACATGAAAGAAGTAGCTTCCACTGGGTTGATGGTATCACTTTCTGACATTTGGTGTCTGTGTACAGCCATGTGCCTTTTGAGACCTGGCACTGATTTGCAAACCTTTCCACACATAACAGATCGTGTGGGCTTGGAGGGAGAATATAAAGTGGTCTTGATCTGACATGGGACTTCAAATGATTGACAAAGCCAGCTTTCGATAGAAGTATACAATCACATGTCACACTTTCAGCTCTTTGTGCCTTCATCGAGCTTGTTCTCCCAGCCTTTGCGCATTTTGCGCTTCAATCGTTGATGCTCTGGGCGACTATTTTCAAACAATGCACGTGTCTTCACGTGCCTTCTTCAAGTCACTCTTTCCAAGGCTAGCCTTAACTAAATGTAACTTTAAGTAAAGCTTAAAGATTATCTATGCAGATGTACAGATATTATGGTAACTAAGTTTCCACAGCAATTGTTAAATGATAATGAACACATCTATCCTAAAGAAAGTAACATTACATTTTCCATTTTCGTGTAACTTTAAAAGTCAAGCTCTTCAGTCAAACGAAGCATAAATATTAACTGTACCAATTCGACAATCGTCCATAACAGTTCTTCAGATTCCTTAGATGTAAAGTACCTTTTGTAACCTTTTTATGATCAAAACAATTGGTACAACTTTAAAACTGCGATTTTAACTTTCCTGCATCGCTATGTTTACAGTATTCTTTTGCTATTTAGCCAAAATACTATGATTTATTATTAACCAATCTCTCTGACCCACTGCACTATAGGGAATATAACACTGATGACTGACTGTCTGTCTGTGGTTAAATCCTGATCTTACTTTATTACTTGGCGCTCAATGGAACCAATACTATGTTCTAAATTAGAAAAAAGTATTGTCCTGAAAGGAACATCATAACAAGAAAACCGCAACAAAAACTGCACAGTAAGTGGTAAACAAAAATAACAAATCTAGCCTTGCCTTTAAACTTATTATACTCTAATACTATATATATTTACAATTTCTTATGCCGTAACTGGAAGTCGCTTACACAAATGTATTGCAACACAAATATAAAATGGATTTCTCTTCTAAGTAGGTATATCAATTACTTGTTACTGCGCTGTATGAACGATCGACGTTGCATGACGTTGCTGCAACAATATGACAAAAAGTTCGGATTACAACCCCAAATACCGTAATTCCAAATAAAAATCGAAACAGTAGAGTTGTACAATCTCAAATCTTTTACAGCAGAGTGATACTACCATTCGTAGTTTACTCAATAAAAAAACTCAGTTTACAACAAAAGAATCCACGACCACAGATTTGTTTAACCCTAAAAATACCGTTTTAAAAGTCAACAGTGGGGAGACAGCTACTATGGGGAACTCTGTTAAAGGAAAACAAACTTATGACGGGTAATTATTCCATTACAATTTTCACACAATGGTAACTTTATGTGAACCCGCATGCTGGTAAAACGCAGAATTTTTAATAACAAGTTACTACTATTCAGCAATTCAAATAGATGAACGGATAAAAATGATTTAAATTTAATCAGTTCTTCACACACATTACTCTACTATAATACCATTGCCAAAGGTAAGTATTATCCTTTAGAAGTCCATTCGTCTTTTAGCCAACGACTTAAGATCCGGGATTTTTTTTACCTTTTTTGAAAATCCTATAAGATTGGCAGCTCTGAAAAAGGTACTGCACAGTAACTTGATATTTTACTGATATTGGGATACTCTTAAAACGTGTTATGATTAAAACATATGAGAATAAACCTTTATTCATACCTCCAATGTGCTAATTTAATCTCCTGCAACAAGTCTGCTGCATGACGTAAAAACGTAATCATCATTATCATGTAAGAATTTACAAGATCATTGTAGAAGGTCGCACTATTGTTCACGACACACTTTGAATAAAGACTCCGTTGGAAACAAATCAACGGCTAGACGAGTCGTAGAAAATTTGAGAATAGCAAGCTACACAGCAACAAGAAAAGAAGTTGCATAAAATCAAGTGCAAGTTTTAAATAAATGAGTTTTCTTAAAACATTACCATTCACAATTGGCTTTCCTTTCACCTTGCAAATATAATGTGGGCACCTCTGTTTTACGTGTTATGTACTATATAAAATAAACTGAGGGATATTCTACTCACAGCTTACCATTAACAACTGTAACAACAGTAAAAAGCCTAATAACTTTTATACTCTTTACCATAAAATAACCTTGGCAAATCTGGCAATATTTCACCAACCTCGGAGTTATATGTTGTTGGGGGAAAAAGATCAAACGTTAGCAAATAAAAAGTGTCCAACCAAGAATAAACTTGACGCAAGCAAGATTCCTGCGATTGGCCTTCTCCAACACGCCCGTAAACCCTTCTGTTAATTTGTATAAAAATGCCTTAAATAAAATATAACGCAACTTTTCAATAGCATTTCGCTACTTTTCAGACCCATTTTTGATACTTAAAATCGTTTGAAAAATAAATAAAATGAGATGAAATTTTCCCTTTGGAGTATTTTAGTTTTCTCTCAGTTCTAACTGAGCTATAGATAATGGCAACGAAACCTCTAATTCATTTTCACCATAGTCCTCAGAAAAGCTTGAGCGTGGTGACATTTTGCAGCCTCGTTCCAAATACGATTCCAATTTATCGGTTGAAGCTAGTACGAGCCCTAAATAAGGTGCAGATGGATGTAAAGGTCTAGACAGGAACTCCGGATGAAATTGTACTGAAACATAGTAAGGATGATCTTGAAAAAAAGAGAGAAACTGTTATAAGTTATAAAGGTAGCAAGCTACTATCAATATTTAGACTACATATGGTAAATAAATCCTCAAGGTTTACTTGAAAAACTATAAACTACTTTATCCTTCTTCTGTATTATTACTACACCCAACAAAACAGTTTTACAAATTTTCAGAAAAATGTCCAGTTAAAACCTGACAGGGAGAAAATTATTTTGACAGTAACAATATTCTGTCCATTACAAACAGGTATGACATATTTATCAGTATAGAAAAAGAAAGAGTTAGTGTAAAAAAAGCTAAAAAAAAAAGTCAGAAAATTAAAACTGTGCCTACCTTTAAGTTCACACATTTCCATCCTTTCCCCGTCAACGTCTTGTGCCACAAAAAGAAGCCCATGATCTTCAAACGCTTTCACAAGCGTTGGATTAACCTACGAATAAACATATGCAAATTCACTGCTAAGACGGTGAGTAAACCTAAAAACCCCTGACACAAGTTGTTACTAGGGTGTTGTCGTTATCATAACCGAGTTTCATCTAGAATAAAATGCGTTATTGTTTATTCTCAATCTGAATAAAAAGAGTCGTGTGCTCATTATTCTTAAAAACGTATTAAGAGTTTACTTCAATACGGTGAAGAAATATTTTACTTAACTCAAAATACCCTACTGGCACAACCAGTGGCCAGCAAATTCATAAATTCTGATAAATGTTGATAAATTACAAAAAATATCCTTGCTTAACCAGCTTAGGCTCGTGCAAAAAAAACTTACCTCATAACGATGTCTGTGCCTTTCCTCGACCGAGTCTGCATTGTTGTAGAGCTTTTCTGAAGAAGAAAGAAATCTCATAGCAGCGTTTGTATACAAAATAGGAATACACATGTCAATTATGTTCCCAGCATTGATAAGCATAACGTTAGTGCACGATGATAGCCATGAAAACTATATTTCAAACGGAATATTAAATTCATATTACCTGTCCGTTCGTGCTAAAACCTGGCGGCGAGAGTTATTACTCCCACAAATAATGCTGGTGTGGGAATTGCATAAGGAATAATACTCACTGCTTCTATGCAAAAATGACCAAACCTCCCGTTAAACGTCACCTCGTCTTTGTATACATCAACAAAACAGAAAGCCTGAACAGCTGGTTTTTAACTTAATGTTACTGCCATGCTTTTGATGTTGCCTCTAGATAACCGATTAAAATTTGTGTTTTTTATTAAATCGAAAGGCAAATTAAGCAGGCTTTAGATGAACACACCCTTTGTGGGTCACTGACGATAAGCAAAGATTGTTTACAACCTTTAAAAAAAATAAAAATAAAATCATCCGATGTCCGATAGATGATAAGTGTCCATAGCTTCTGTTACTAGCCTTGTTACATGGTCGCTAGCGTTAACGGATGACAACTAACAAAATCTTACGTTACTTTCCAGTGAGTTATTGATTCCATGGCATTTCTTAAACATGTGGTATTAACTTAAGACGTCAGAAATCTTCAAATTAAGTAAAATGTGTTTTTGAAAACTTAATGACCAAATGAACATTTGCACGACCAGCTAGTACTCAAGTTTTAAACCTATACTCTCAAAGTTAAATAACCAAAAACAATATTTCGTTTAGCGCAAGTAAAAAAATATTAATCAAGTTCTTTCATACTTTCATATACGTATTTGTTAAATGTGTTGGGGACTAGGAACACTACAATGCTTTTAAGCACGTCTACAACCTTATTTCAAATAGTAAATTTTCTATAAATGTAAAAATATCTTTAAGCCTTGTGTATTTCCCATGTATGTATGAGTAGATTAGAAAACCAAAATATTTCTGTTCCTTAAAATAACTGATGTGATCGTTTAATAAAAGATCTGGTGCAACTGGGCGCCTGCCTGTAAGCACACGACAACTTCGCTGAATGGAGGAGTCCGCTAATTGCTCTAAGTCATACAGGTTTCGGCAAAGCAGTTTTCAAATACCTGTGCCAAAGATACAACGGGTCAAGGTACAATTAAAATAACCTCCCTTAAATATGTCGTCTTGTTTTATATTTCTCTCGGTTTAAAGATAAACAAATATGCCGATTTAAAAACAATCACTGACTGTATTACGTCGAACAAAAAAAAACCAGTAAGAAGCAAGCATCCGTGTTACGAGTTTGTATATGTGGGGGAAAATCAAATATTTGTTGATTGCCTAATATAAAGGGGGATAACAGCAAAAGCAATTTCAATACTACATTCGTGTGTAAAGGAATAATAACAAATTTACTGCTGGGTCAAAAAATAAATATCATACTTAGTATTGACGGGTGATCCTTGAAAACACTTTTCCTTCTACCAAGTCGCATAGTGCCACCCATGTCACCGGGATTGTGCTCTGGCATGTCAATGACCTAAAAATTTTAAAACCTTCGAAATTAACGGTACAAATGAACCAAAAGCAAACTAAAGAAATACCGAACAGGTCATGAACTGGGTAAAAAATAAGTACTTCGCAGTATCCGCAAGTCTTAAATTATTCCCAGAGGAATACCTACGACTTTTTGGCAAAAAAACATTAAAAAACATAAGGAAAACCAAGATTTTACTTTAATTTTAGTTGGTTTTGTCAAATTTTATTACCTGAGCAAAATTAATTGCAAATTAAAGGAACTGCGCAAAAAGTGTAATAAGTTAAAAACAAACTTAACGATGAAATTAAGGTTTTCATGTTACTTATGCAAAAGACTCATTTCAGGTGTAGACTTTTTAATAGGGTAGAGAAGTTACTTCCGTAATCTTCACCCTTACAAATGTGCAAGGGTTTTAAACAGCGATAAAAATAACAAAGAAACAGGTGTTGCGGAAGGACGAACATTGCCTATTAAATAATATCACATTTCGTTTATTTAGCGATATTTTCTTGTATATCGGAGACGCCCAAATTGAAAATTGTAACCCAACAATAACTGAGCTGAAGATGATTGCAGCATACACAAAGCTCTTACATCTGAAATGAAAAAGCAGCTTGCACCCTTGATTAGAAAATAAAATTTAGTAAAATGGTATGATGGAGGAGGATAGAAAAATTGACATACCACTGGGTGCTCTGTTTCCGGATCCATTTCTGTAGAATTTGCATCTGATTAAAAAAACAGGAGAAATAGTTGTGCAAATACAGCTCAAAGTATGTCACAACTGACAACATGGACAAGAAAATTTATTAATCATAGATCCCTTTTTGTGCTTTCGTGCCTACTTTCAACAGATCACACTACCAATTAAAAAAATGTGTTGCAATGACATACTTTTGTTAAATTTAAACCATGTGGATATAATGACACAATAAGCATGTAACGAAAACAACTATGGGGGCAATATGTGTCGCCAAGTACCCTTTCTATCAACATGGGGTGCAACAGTGAAAGTTGTATTTTTAAGGGGTAAAACAAATACAACAAATATTGCAGTTAAAACAACTAAAATTTAAAAGAATAGCGACATGGGATTTCAAAACTGAAAGTGGCAGTTAATTCTGAGGGGCAACCTCACTCGTCAGACACACAGTCGATTCAAATTCTCACCACAAACTAATTCTGGTAAGTCATTCTAAGGTTACAGATATTGTTATGCTTTTTTATCATTTAGGGATTCCAATCAAGTTCAAAGTTTTATCTTTCTTTATATATAAAATGGTAAAGTTTTTCTAAGTACTGCCGGAAATACGAAACAGCCCTACCCAAGCCAGGGCTACGGCTAATCAATGTAACTGATACACTCTTTGCGATGCTAATTAAAGGCCACTGGAGCAATATGTCAGGGTCAGAACAACAATACTTAATTATAACTTTAATAGCCTACTGTTTTACAGTCGTCAGGGGACAATATGAAATGTCTTCTGTATTTAATGGCTTAGTTATCTTCTTCCTTAAATATGGTTCTTAATTCTCTAATACCCTTGATTTCCCTCCACATCACTTGCGCTTCTGCCTACCTCTTTCTGTCAGATTTTCTACTAGTTATTTACGGGTTGATTCTACTTCCAAGCTTTAATTTTACTTTGCCATTTTGCTTATGTATTTTTCAATGAACCAGTTTTATAATTTTAACCTGCTCCGTTAACAAAAGGTCTAAAAGGGGTATTATTCGCGCGAATAAGGGTTTTTCCTTTATTTCCCATGATCTGAAGGAAATTATTTATAAATCCGGTTGTGAAGCGTACCTTTCCAGCCAAGAATATTTCTTGCAAACTCGATAACTGCAACCTGCATACCAAGGCATATACCTAGTATATAATGTAAAAAAGGATGTCTAAAAAATTCAGAGTGGCTAAATTCTAATCAACTTTAATAAAAGATTATTTCATTTTGTACCAAAGCAACAAGCACCATAGCAACCATGGAAACTATACCTTTCAGAAAATGTCCAATTAAAAAACATAAATGTTCCTGGTACTGTCTAAAAACCCATGCTGGATTTCTACTTACAAACTTGCAATTATGAAAAAAAAAGCAATCATTTTGGGGGCTTTGTTTTAAGGTTCTGCACAAACTCTTTCTCAGTTCACCAGTGCCATCGCCAACTGTCTTGATTAATGAATGGCCAAGAAGAAAACACTGGCTACACCAGAAATCAACGACTAGTAACTCTTCACAATAATCAATTCTTAACCTCGTACAAAAACCCTGGTACTACATCGAAGATTGGGTGCGGTCCATTGCAATATTTCGTGAGCCAGTGACATTTTTATATTCAATCCGCTAACATTGGCTTTCATTTACCCTAAAACCGGTGCGCTTTTCAGGAAATGACATTGACGTTTGCTTTAATACAAACTACTAGTGACAACACCGCTTTCTTTCAAATATTTGTAATGTAATAGTACCAGTATTTCACATAATATATTTATAGTATTTCACATAATATATTTATAGTATTTCACATAATATATTTATAGTATTTCACATAATATATTTATAGTATTTCACATAATATATTTATAGTATTTCACATAATATATTTATAGTATTTCACATAATATATTTACCTAAGTATGGCTTTTTCGCTGTGCGAGCCCACTGAGCTGCCTTTATTTTACCCTCAATTCCTCTTGAGCCAAAGCCTCCGGGTACTAGGACTCCACTAAGCAAAGAGGGAGAAAAATGTTAAGATTTGCTTTAAATAAATAATTTTTAAAACTAAAAAATAGGTAGTATTTGAAAACGTTCTCTTTCATTTTTTGTCGATGTGAAAGAATCTGGTGGGTGTTGCATGTTATATTTTTAAAAATTACTTTTATACTTTCAATAAATCTAAAACTCAAGATAGTAGTATTGCTAAAAATAACTGGTTTTTACATTGTCTATTCCCTAAATAAAATTATAATAACTTAAAATTTAAATATATTGCATAGGAATACTGTATACCTTTATTCAAAACATGACCAGAGTGGTATTATGGTGTGCGCAAAAATCAAAATGAATTACATCACAAGAAATGTATTTCAAAGAATATCTATTAATAGAACAACGTAGTTTGCAATTTCTGGGATACCAACATGTATCAACTATGAATTAACTTCAAAAAGTCTCTTAACACACTAACTTTCTTCTTATTTAGTCTCTAAATTTTGATATGCTGATTTAACTATATTCAAAGAAGATACCACCCTAAAATTGACATAACATTAACATATGCCAAGGTATCCCTTCAAAATAAAAAGCTTACTACTTTCTTGTTATGTAGAGCCAGTTCCATGTTAAACAACAACAACAACAAAGACTTAAACTACCACCGAGCTGATACAACAGCAAAACATAAAGGGATGTTTCTGTATTTGTTTGGTACCTTAGCATTGTAGTGACCCCAAAACTAAGAATTGACAAAATTAAAGCAAATAACCTACTTGCTTGAGCAGAGTGCCTGCCATGCCTCATAATACTTCACAGGGTCGTTGTCTCGGGTAACATCTTCAAGATTTGCAGCTTCTACCCACTACAAACCAGAATAATGAACACAATTAAAACTAGTTTACTTCTACATAATATTATCCACCTAAATACAAACAACATACATGAAGTCTGGTTAACACAACCGCCCACAGGATAACCTAAAATGGTTGTGCCATGGCAATGATAGGCAATATGGCTTTTACAAATCTAACATATAATTTAATGTATTATATTTATTTATATATAATTAATATATATATATATAATTTCAAAAATACTGAAATTTTAAATGGTATGTTGTTCTCATGACTAACATTGTCTGTTGAGGCTGTTTTTAAACTAATTAATATTGTAATGATTTGTATTTTATTTAAGTTAAAAAAATAAGTTAAGGAACAATTCCCAAAACAGCCTTATGAACTCCAAATATTACATCTAAAAAGACTCGTCTATATAACTATATCCCTACTCAAACTGACATTCCAAATTTGCACATGCAGTATTGTCATCAAATGTTTTTCTTGTTTTATTTATTGTTTTTGTTTTTCATGAACTAATCATAAATGATGAGTTTGAATCATTTAAACATTTCTATTTTGCTTGATTTTCTATAAAAAATCCGCTGGGAAATTTGACCCCTGCTGAAACTATATCTATTGACCAAAATGTTAATGCAAGACTTAAGAAGACCCTCTATTATGGCGCAATATATTAATACATAAAGTTTTGCTATTAATTGCCCAATGGCATAATTCAGTGCAATTTTAGACAACTTTTCAATCTCTCTTTTCAACAAATACGAAAAATGTCTGTTTTAGAGTAAAGTGTGAAGACTCCTTTTTTCAAAAGAAAAAATAGTGTAAAATTCGATATTAGTTTAATGTAAAAATTAGTGCAACATCAGATTAATCTTTATCTCGACAATCGTCTTTTAGTATAAAACCATTTCATAAAATAACCAATGTATACATTATCCTTTTTCAAATGCCTTTTTAGGTATTTGCACAAAGTTGTATTTCTCTCATCATAATGCGCCTCCTTTTCATCAGGCACATGTAAAAGCCAAGTAATACAAAAAATATCCATGAATGTAAAAGGTTTGGTTACAATGGAACAGGGCATCAAATAGCCTACATCAATAAAGCAATGTCTTCATTTACCTTAATCACAAGTGTTTTTTTGCAAGCCAGTGCCGAGTGTTTTAAAGCTTTTATAACGGATATATAGGCATCCTCCAGCTTTGTGTATTTGCCGACCAAAGCAATTATAACTTCGTCAAAGGGATGATCATTTCTAATTCATAAATTTAATTGAGATGGAGAAGACATGCGTTATTAATATCATTTCATTGAAAAAAAGAAATCAAAAAATGACTTAGATCGGGGCTAACTCTAACTTTAACTAGCAACTAAAAAGAACTGGCACTCAATACATACAAGACTCAGCAATGACAATTTGTTTCAAAACCGAGTACACAAAGGCTGATGGATTCAAGAAAATGACTCCCTCCCTTTAACTACAAATATACGGGTGCATATCAGTATATAAAACATCCGAAAATAAATGGTTGTAAATACAGGCATACTACTTCGTGTTTGAGTATATTCTGTGACTGTACTGTACATTGAAAATAAAATACAATTAAAAGGGTCTATTTTAGTAAATGACGATATAACTGTTACCTTGCTTTCTGTCATGCATTAGCAGGGCTCTATACCATACCAATGAGCATCACTATGAATTTCCCGACTAGACCAAAAACAATACGATAACAGTTCTTTAGTTGAAGAACAATCATCAAGGCATTCTTTTTTGATCCACTTCCTCAGGGCTTTTAACAGTTACTTCAGGAGATTCTATTATTAAAGTAGCATTAAAGCATCACTCCAAAAGGTTTTCATGGACTAATATGTGTAGCTTGATACGTTGCATACTTCTCTGTTTAATCCCAAACTACCTAAATGGTTAAGTTAAGTACGTTTCCCATTAAAAATGCCAAAATATGCCATTTTTGTGTGGGTTTTTTTTGTAAATAAACAAAATACATATAAAAGGGTCGATAAATGGTTGTTTTCCACCGAAAAAGAGAAAAACACTTTTTGTTTTCCTTAACACACCTCTTAACATGTCAAAGTAACTGAAATTTTCCATTGGCAGTGTTTTTATAGCTTGCAAGACTTAAAATTGCAACTCAGCAAGAGCATAATTGATACACGTCCCTAGTACTTAAATTAATAGCTGCTTAATTTTCGCATACTTAAATAAAAAAAGAAAGAAATGCAACCCAAGACACAGACGTAAAGGAATTTTAAGATATCCTTTAACCAAATAATGATAACACACTCTGAAACAAGGCCCGTCTCATTTTGTGTGCTGTGTGCACCACATACACATTTAACTATTTATATTTTATAAAGATGATACTATTTTTCAACTAAATTTATATTTGTTTACAAAACCAACTTTTCAAAAATAATAAATGACACAAAAGGAAACTATAATCACACCTGTCTGCCAATTCTTTCCAATGTGACAAAAAGCTTCTTGATGGTTTTGGAATATTTAGATGAAGTCTCTCGCGCAAATAGCATACCAGCCCTTGTTCGTGTAACAGCAGTGGTACACGGTAGACTGAGGACACATCTGGAACACATACAACCTAGCAAATGAGGAAAACAGGAACAGTAAAATAACTGTCATAAAACCGGACAGCAATCACAAGAAGGGTAAGGCGTAGTCGGTAATGAAATCAGTTGAAACGTGACTCTACGACAACAATACAGTGGAAAAGCACAATTGAATTTGTCTGCTAATTCCTTTGGCAACAAATGTAATACTGTCAATGTTTTGGTTACAGTTGAAACATCCTTAAAAACACTGATTTTCTGGCCAGCTTTTTAAGAAAAGAAAGTTACTGCTTGATTTTTTACAGAAAAAGGATATCTCATTAAATCCATGTACACTTTTTTGTCTTGTACATTTACAGATGATTAAAACGTGATTAAAACGTTAAAAATAGATCAATTACCTGGTCTGGGTATACATGGCAAAACATTGAAATCTTTTCCTTAATTGAATCATTGATGGCACATTTACTTCTGCACATAATCTAAAAATGGAAAAATGTATCACATCGCTAAAAAAGGCATTATTACCATTAACTTCTCTCGCAACTACTGCATAACTACCAGTATAACAGAAAAACTATAAAAATTACAGCTCTACAGTCACAAAATGTTAACTTTTAAACACTTTCCATTTTCCTCGTTAAATCTCCATTATCATCATTAATAATGGATTTAAGTTGCAGAATTTATGACAAACTTAACTCCACAATCTTGGATTTAGTCTCACAATGTTCTTTGTCATCATTTTGGTGTTGCGTATAGCGCACTGATCGACATAAAAATTGGCACTGGAAAGATTTAAAAGCTTTCTTATTTTTTTAACACAACTGTATACTCTGCAATTATCCTTATCCATCCAGTCTGTTAACACCTAGGACTAGTACTAGTACTACTACTACTATGATTACAATGGCAACAATTAATGGCTTTCTGAATTTTTCTTACAGATTGGTGTATTTTTTATATCACATCACAACCACTTTTCTTAAACTAGACCTTATAATTTCCAAATGTAAAGACTTATGGATGAGGTTAATTCCTATTGTTACCTGCACTTCTATCATTTAATCATTATTAATTAATATTATGTTTTGATTTCTTTTCTTTATATTGTGCAAAGTTTTAGAACTACTAATCACCGGGCTATTACACATGGCCTGAGGTATTCGGTCATTCATGTATGCTTTTTTTAAAATTATTATTATTGTCAATGATGTAAATCTCAGACATGTTTGTGTGGAAAGTTCTTTTGTTCTTTTATCTTTGAGAGCAGGTAACAACAAGCCACCAGGGGTCTCAAAGTTCCTTCTCCTGTTTCTCTAAAGAAAAAAGAGAAACAGGAGAGGGAACTTTAAAGAGACAAGACTTTTCGCAGTATATTCGCTGTTTCAAGGAGTGTCGTTTTCTGAATAATTGCCATTGCAATCTTGACACCCATCTTCTTCATGTATCTTTCAAACTTGTCTGAAATGACTGTAACTTTATTCATTTGTCATACATGACCTACTTCTTCTCTCAACCTTTGGTGCTTTTCAATCTTTTCAAGTTCTTTTTCTGCTACTTTTAAATCTCCTGGCACAATAATATCAATTATTTTCACTTCTTTGTTCCTCTTATCTACCAACAATATCTGGTCGCCTTGCTTCAATAAATCTATCACACTGAATGGTGTGATAGATTTGATAGATCCCATAAGAGCTTGAAATTCTCATTTTCAATCACTGCTGTTCATACCATTTGTATCCTTCATCAGCAACCTCCTCAATACTTTCTCCATTTGTTAGTCTTATATCTTCACTTTTGACCAATTTTCCTCGTTTCATTATAGTAATGCCACACTTCTTTACCCCAAACTGTATTTCAATATCCTGACTTATCACTTGCACTGTTGACACAAGATCATCCATTTCATTCTTGGTCTTAGCAAACAACTTCAAATCATCCATGAATAAAAGATGGTTGATTTTCACGTCTCCAAGCCTGTACCCTACCTTTAGCCTTGCACAATACTTTTGACAAAGGTATTATACAAACTACAAAAATACGTGGAGAAAGCCTGTCTCCTTAAAAGATTTAATTTTCAGGTGTTAACACTCTTATCTTTATCATTTCTAGCTCAAGCTCTGTGAGCCACCCATTTTTTCTAATTGGATGTGCTTGATCACAAATTCTTTGTTCCATTATGTCTGCAAAAGGTCCTCTATCTAGCATTCTCTGTGCAATCGTTGTCTTTGACAGGGATACAATTTTCATCAAAAGGATTCGATCGATAGTTTTTCCTAAAACTCATATTGTAATATATAAGGGTCGGTTTGTGTAAGGTTTTCTTTCCCTAGTATTTTTTAGAGACACCATCTAGAGGAGTTGCCAACCAAAGCTAAAGAGTCCCCTCCACCCATGAAGGAGACTAGCCCCTGCTGGATGAAAAACCTGGCATTTCTTGGTCTCGGGAAGAGCTAACAGGTACTACACCTTGCTCAAAACCAAACTCCACAACCTGATGCAGTTTAATGTCAATACCCAGGGTGAATAATTATTATTATAATAATTATTATAATTATTATAAAAAAATTAGTTAGACAGATCATATAAATGAATGGGTAAGCCAAAATGAGGATGCCTCAATGGTCTCTGAGTGTCACCCAGAGTTATGTTGAAGAACTTTCTCAGAAGAGACAGCCAAGATCCAGGTGGCTTGGACACATGGAGAGAAAAGGATTACTATAGGAAGTGAGTGTTGTGGATGGACATACCAGGAAGGAGAAAAGGGGTAAGGTGAAAACAAAGATGTGTTTTCAATGACCAGCAACCTTTCTCAAGTAAGGTAAAATTTATTCTTGGCTTCTGTTATCATAACCAAATCTATTTGAAGATTGGCTACATAGCTACAGTGCCAAAAATACTACATGTGTATGGAGATCAAAAATTTGCTGCAGTCATCCCTTATCACAGGGGTGCTGAAAAATGAAGAAGAAGAAGAAGAAAAAGAAAAAGAAGAAGAAGAAGAAGAAGAAGGCAGAAATGTTTGTAAGTGATTATACATCTTAAGTTAACACCTAAAATAACATTCCAGTTTAAATCTACATAACAATCTACAAGTTTACAATATAACACCCAAGAACAATGTACCTCACAAAACCAGGTAACTGGTATTCAATGACCAGCAACCTTTCTCAAGTAAGGTAAAATTTATTCTTGGCTTCTGTTATCATAACCAAATCTATTTGAAGATTGGCTACATAGCTACAGTGCCAAAAATACCACCATATTACTTTTAAATATCCATATACATCACATGAACAGCATTCTGTACTTATACAAAACTTGTAATTACAACAAACTTGTCAAACATGCCTAACAGTTCTGCTTGAAAAACACTCAATACTACTAAAATAAGAATAAATGATGATCTCTGAGTGCAAAAAAAATGTTTTCCAAAGTTTTTTGAACCTGGGAAGCCTGGTTTTTGAGTGACTAGAGCTTATAATATAACAAGTTTTTCAGAGTGGGCACCTCAATTACAACTTAAGTTTGTTAGACACTTCAAATTTGCTTTGGGAGATAATGGCATATTGTTAACTGTGTATACTGTTTCATCCATGTTGCTCTACTTCCAAGATATATTTACAATCGAAAAGGTATACAAATCTAACCAACTTCATGCTGCATAATTTATTTTCCACTGCAAATCAAATATTTATCAAGTATTCCATCATTAAGCAGTTTTCATTCATATCAATGATATACCCTCCTTTTGGATCCTTATGTTCCTCTCTACCTTAACTTAATTTACATGAAATGTCTAGACAGATGCAGACTCGTTTTGAAAAATTTTGGGTCACTTCAGTATGCCTGATCAAGAAGGCCAGAAATTCAAAAATGTCCTTTGATAATTAAAATATTTTCTCAATAACTTATCTTATCATTCACAAAAATTCATCAAGACTATGCCTCACATGTTTTAAATTGACATAGGCCATACTCTTTGGTAAAGTGGCATCTTTGGTATCTGTCTCACTTGATCTATTCTGTTTCTGAGTATTCCAGGATATAAAAGAGCAAATCATCAATGATCTGGTTGATGCAAACTTTAAAATAAAACAGATTTTAAAATAAAATACTAAACTACTATGCACCTTACAAACCATATTAAAGATAAAAGACCTGTTATGAGCATAACAATATACCACATACCAAGTCTGGTGAAAGGCCTAATCCTCTCAGCTCTCTAACACTCATCTGTGTTGGCTTTGTTTTCAATTCACCACCACCAGTCTACAATAAAAAAAGTTATTATTACAAACATAAAACTACAACAATTATCAAGATTATTTAAGGTAGACATTCTAATTAAAAGTACCTTTGAAAGGGCTCTTTAGAGCTGGTCATGCAGTAAAAGGTAAATTATTTGTTTGCTTAACAATCACTTATAATGAAAGAACATCTTTATTTAGGTTTGAATGAGGGTTACTTTTTACTTACACCTTAAAATTCAATACAGGAAAAAAGGACTACCTTTTTGTGTGTTACAGTGTATGAACAAATGTACAAATATATGCATGTGTGGATAATGTATATATGTATATTTCATACATTGTTTCCAAGGTTACCACCAGGATGACTTTAGATGTGAGCAAACTGTGGTTTATAAAATGGTCTAATGGCAGTATCTCAAATTGCCTCTGACAACCAAATCAAGCTCCTGGCCTTCTCATGCAACTTAAGGTGAACAGTGGGAATTAAGGGACAAGATTCAGTCTTGCCAGGTGTGTGGGTGCAAAAGGATTATAGGGGTTGTAAAAATATTCAGTGATATAAGAGAAGTGAGTAGTATTAGTTATGAACTTGTGTATAACCAATTCTGAGGAACAAAGACCAGCTTATTGTAGTCAAGCAAGTGGTTTATCAAAAATTAATTTTAGTTATTGTCTGCAGATTGAATGATATCTTGTGTTGATATTTCCACCTAAAAAAATAATTGCTGAATGATTCTGTGTGTGGCTTGTAATGGAAATTTTGATAGACAATAGCCCAGACTATTTTGAAACTATACTTACCCCTGAGATATTCCCAATGAAAATAACCCACAAATCAAACAGTATTTTTTAACCCAGTGTACATGATGTTATACTTTTTAATGGTAGTGGAGCAACACTGATCACAAGCTGATCAGATCTACACCCCCAGTTGTTTAAGTTTCTATTTTTCAGTTATTTCCCTTACATGCATGCTTGCTGAGTTTTTAGTCGTTATATTCCTTTCTACATACCTCCTTTTCTCGCACAAGATTAAAAAATTGCCAAAAATAAACATGGAAAATATGAAAATGTGACTTTAGGTAACGAAAACTTAATGAGGGTTAGCACCCTGGAAAATACTCACCTCAGGTATCAAACTGACATGAACAGTACAAAAGTTCTCCTTTCCTATTTTAAATTGAAATTGTCTAAATGCTTCAACATAAGGCATTCCCTCGATGTCACCTGTTACTCCTCCAAGCTAAAATTCAAAATAAATGGTATTGCAAAATCACTATACACAACAACCTAGCAAGTTTCACTGCTTTATAACTGTTCTTGAGCAGCACTTCAGCATTGTTACTTTGTCACTGAAATACATTATTTGTTCATATACAGTATAAACAGACAAAGCATAAGTTTATAATTTTATTCTTCTGCCATCTAGAATTACTACAAAAGAAATCCACAACCTACAAGAAACAATTTATTAATAATATACTTGTTTGCTTTGACCAGAAAAAAAGAACTGAACCTATTAACATTATACATTGGCTAAGTTGCCATCTGGTATACCACAAATGAACATGCTCTAAAATCACCATTTAGTACAGCAGTGAATGTAAAGTTGTCAAAATTATGTCATTCGTTAGATATGTATGTAGGTGCTAGAAACATCATCAGAAGAGCCACAGATGTACCTCACAAAACCAGGTAACTGGTATTTAATGACCAGCAACCTTTCTCAAGTAAGGTAAAATTTATTCTCGACTTCTGTTATCATAACCAAATCTATTTGAAGATTGGCTACATAGCTACAGTGCCAAAAATACCACCATATTACTTTGGCCACAAAAAAGCATTATTTGGGCAGTACAAGTCATTGTGAAACTTTAATAAAACCTTTGGGAAAAGGAGTTATCCACCCCATTATTGTCACAACAAGTATACACAAGGCTAAAAACAATGGATTAGGAGTTTTGCACATGTACTTTATTACACTGTCAGCAATGACATTGGTGGCAATGTAATAAAGTACATGTGCCCGATTGGATATAGACATTCTGCAATATGATTAAAGATAGGCTCTTGACCTGTACCCATTGAGCTTTAATAAAGTTTACCTTGCATTCAAATCTCTAAGCAGTTTCTTTCTCCTTGTCTGATGTTTTACACCATCATTGTTCACATAACATTTAGGCATCTTAATTATTCAACAGATTATTAAATACTTACATAAAAATTAAATCTTATAACTGAACCATAAAATCTTAATTTTACTTAAACACTTTCTGTTCTCACCTCAATAATACAGACATCAGGTTCTTTGCCAGTATCATCCACTGGTTGTTTTGCTACTGTCTCAACCCAATCTTGTATGGCATTGGTAATATGTGGAACAACTGAAATAATAATGAATACATATTTTTATAATGAAGGGATGGCCACTTGGAGAGGCAAGAGGAAGAACTTGATTCATAAAAAGCACTATATTACTTCATAACAGGGTCCAAAAAAGTAAAAACATCTAAATATAATTATACATTGACCTCTAAACCAATTTTAATTAAAAAACTTTGGATAGGCAAAATCCAGAAAGGAATTAGTACCAAGTTGTGTCATTATGATCTGCAGGAATTTTCCTACTTTAACAGAATCTTGCATCTTCAAAAATTCACAAGGTATACAGTATACACTATGCACGTATGTAATTACAGGATTACTCAATATTTACATACAACAAAAAAATGTATACCACTTTCATACTGACTATTGAATCTTCAGCATAATTATGAGGGATCAGATAGTCAAGCTATGTAAATGATTTCGAAATTACCATCCATAATGTACATAATAAAGGTATATGGTATAACTAATACAAAATATTAAAACTTATATATTAAAATTATATATATATACTTTTATTGTATTTGAAGTTTCTGCAAAAGGCACTAATTAGTTCCCTGGGTGTGGAATATCAGGTAAATCATTTTTTTCGAATGTGCAACCAGGTTAGGTGTTCTGTTACTTGTATATATATATATATATATATATATATATATATATATATATATGTATATATATATATATGTATATATATACACACCTTTTAAAACCTATCAAACCATTTAGATCAAAATCACTGGATCCACCTGAGCTTTTTTCAAGGCTACCTCCATTGTGACCTGTATACTTTTAGGTTAAATCCATATAGCTTCAATGTAATTTTTACTCAATGAAATGCTTCTAAACTTACTGACATTGTCACTACTTTTAAATATTGGACTGAGAATGTTAAAAATTTCCACGTGAACGCCATGACAATTTGCGTTATTAATTGGATTTGTATAACATGACTGAGTATCCACTTAGCTGTGTGTTCTTAAGTTGCTGTAAGAAATCTAATCGTGGTATTTGTATGTATAAATGGACATTATGACACGTGATTAAACGTATTACTCAAGGTTTTTTAGCAATAGTGTTGTAACATAGCTCCCTTTTTCGAACCATTAATATTTAAAGGAGCCAGTTACTGATTATAGGGTACATGAGAGGTCAACCTGAACTTTATTTCTTAAAGTTGCTTGAAATTTCAAATACAAGTATAGAACGTAACAAAATAGAATGTTATTTCTTTGTGAAATCAACTAGCAAGGGTAAATGGCTGTTTATCTTCCTTTAAAATCGCGAAGAAAAATTATTGAATTACAATTATCAACACTCTGGTTTGATTACGGAAAAACGTTGAAGAAGCAATATGCGGTCTGTGTACGATCACATCTTAGCCATTAAAACTGGAATATAATGCAGAGTCAAAGTTACCTTGCACAGTCTTTCCAAGATAGTCACCTCTTCTTTCTTTTTCAATCACTGACTTGTAGACCTTCCCGGTTGTAATGTTATTGTCTCTGTGAAGTGCACAATCCAAAAAACGCTCATAATTGCCCAGATCTAAATCCACTTCACCTCCGTCATTTAATACAAATACTTCTCCTGTTGTGAAAGAAAGTATTGAGAAAGTCATAACTTTGTTACGAGAAAACAGTGTAATTTAACACCACTGCCTATTCCTTTCACCACGCGAAATGCGAAGTAAAACATGGCAGTGAATTTTTCTTAATTCATAGTTCTCAAGTAAACCTACACAACAAAAACAACCACAAGAAGTATATATTTCAATCAATTCCAAACAAGAGAAATCAGAACATTACATTTAAGTGGCATAATTGACAACTACTTTTCTATTTGAGAAAGAAGTGGGGAAGTCAAGAAAATCTGTAGCCTGGTTAAATTTAAGCATACCAAGCTCTTAAAATCATTACTGTACTAGTTTAGGGTATGTGAAGACTTGCTTTAAGTTTTAAGGTTACACTTAAAAGGCAAATACTTAGTCTTACCGTGCTCATACGGGGAGAAGGTTCCTGCATCAATGTTAAGGTATGGATCAATCTTTATGGAAGTTACTGTCAAATCACATCCTTTCAAAATGGCTCCAACACTGCTAGATATCACTCCTTTGCCAATTCCACTGATAACACCGCCAGTAACTAAGATGTATTTCATAACTGCTTTCTTTGAAGCTTGGACCTTTACACAGAAAGATATTACAAGAGACAATTTTGAAAGATTCCTCGACGAACAACGTGTTTTTAGCCGGGTATTTGGGTCCTTGACACTACTAGTGAGAGCGCGGTATTTTTAACTTCTTTTGGCGCCAGATCGAGATACTTTGATTGGTTATCCCATTAGCCTAATGCGACATTGCAGAGGCCTAAAAAGGAGGGATTCTATCACTTATCCACATTTTTCTCAAAAAAGGACTGGATCGCACTTGGATTGTCTAAAAAATGAAGCCACACAAAAAGTGCTGCCTGTTGTTATTTTAACTTAACGGGTCTGAATCATGGGCACTGAAGAAGTGTGATGAAAAAAGAATTATTAGACTTTGCAATGATATGTTAACGTAAGATATTGATAGTACTGAGGACTGCACATAGACCACATGATATTTTCGATAAAATACTGTTAATCAGGGCCCATGCAACGATTTAAAATTTTGGGAGGGGCGTTTAGGCGAAACTGCTATTGTACTATCAAACTGAGGCCTTTGAGAAACTGTATCGTCTTTTAAAAGCTCTGGTAGCTCTGAAGCTGACCAATTTATCTGAATTTGGACAACATTTTTGGTCTCGAAAAAACATGTTGCCACTCGCCCTGAGAAAGACCTTACTTAATTACTTAGTAATTAGTTGAACATAAGTTTAGGTACAAACGGTTCAAACAAGAAGTTGTACGTTTTCCATTAACCTTCTTAAATAAACTGTAAAACTTAATAATTATGTTGAAAATTCTGAACTTTATGAACTCAGAAGAAGCAATAGATGTAAGAGCTTTATTATGTCATGAGTCGTAAACCATAAAAAGCTTACGACTCATGACATGATAAAGGGCTTACATCTATAGCAACTATGAATCTAAAAATGAGACTGATAACTTCTACAAATTTTCTTTATTAAGTTTGCCAAAAACGTTTGTTCTATATTTTTTCCAATCTTCGAACTAATCTACGAACTCGTTAGCAAGCTCAACCAAGCATTCTTAGTCTGTTTGCTCTTTGTTAGTAGAAAATATAGCTAGTGAATTAAAACACTTTTGTGACATAGTAGATCGAAGCCATATTTTCAGTTTTCCTGCTTGAGGGAATGATCTATCGAGAATTTCACTTGAAGCCGCACCAATAAGTACCAACTTCATCAATCTGATGACCTTGCCTATCAGAAGTCGTTCTTCTCGTCATTATTTTGTATTTTATACCTTCAAAGCGGAAAATCTTTTGATCGGTACACTTAGTTTGAAGGGTTTGGAATGCGGCAGGTAATGCTGAAACATCAAAATCATTTCAAAAATTCTCCAGTCCACCAATTTTCTAGTTGGTAAGGCTCTGAGTTTAGTTAACAACAACTGATCGATGTTTGAGAAACTGATAATAGGTTTCCCAAAGGGTTCTTTTATTGTCATAATCTCGGTGTCGATGGGGTGAAACAATTATGCCGTAATGACCTTCGGGTATTTCCTGAAGCGTCTTCATAACCCGTTTTTATTGCAAAATTGGATATTTTGGCTTCCGTTTTAAAGGTAGCTTAAATACGTGCACTAAATAAATGAGCTTCAAAAACTTGGCCAAAACGTCATATATATACTATAAAATTGGCAAGACAAATAGCCCGTTTTCTAAAATTTGGATTCAAAATATCCGGTCCAAAACACCCGTTGGCCACAAAGTCCTATTATCCTTTCCAAGTCTCAGATCAGATTGCTAACTTTGGAATCCAAACTGAGGAACAAATGTAAATCCTATAATTTTTTTAGCTCGGTAAGACCGAGTATTGTATTGGTATTCTTTGAATCAAAGCAAAAAGCAAGCGTTGTTGAGCGAAAGAAACAAAAAACAAACCTACCCCTGTGTTGTCTAAACTCATGGAAAAAAGCACCAAAATGTTTTGAAACCCGTCCACAAACAATCTTATATAAAGCTGCTGCTGCTGCTGCTGCTGCTGCTGGAATAGAGGCGGTTGTCAGAAGTTGTTGAGTTGAAAGTTCTGCCAATTTACGGCGAAAAGCATGGAAGTATTTGTTGATAACCTACGTTGTCTCAGATTATTGTCAATAAATAGCATTCCTCTTCAGGGTTATCCAAGAAACGACAAGTTTACTAAACTTCTCATGTTACTTCAAAGTAACGATGCTGCAGTCCACTCAATGCTAAAGCAGACAATATTTAAGTATTCATATCATGATATACAAAATTAGCTTTTGGATTTGGTGGCTCAAAATATTATAGGGTTAAAAGTCAAAGATGATTATGGAAAACAATTTATTCGCGAGAATGACAGACAAATTAACAGTGTAGAGCAGCTGTCTATGTGCTTAAGAAAGTGTTGTGATGGTTTTTGGAGATCCAAGAGGAATTCATTATTTTTAATGAACTAAATATTACCTGCAGTGATACCATTTTCCATGCAATTATATATGGCTTGATCCGGTCCAATTATTGCTACAAAACGGCAAGGGACAGGCATATGATGGTGCAACCAATATGATGGGCAAAATGTCCGGCGTTGGTTCGGACATACAAGGAGTTCAATCAAAGACAATCGTCATTCATTGTTATCGACAGTCTTTGAGCTTAGCCGTTAAAAGTTCTACATACCCATGTTCTGTTTCATCAGACACAATGGGTGCTGTTGGAGGGATCTGCTTCCCTGGAATTATTTTCCGAAGCGTAAAAAAGTTCTTTGTTTTGAATTAAATGGTTTCCCCTCTACTCTACTGCCTAATTGCATAAACTATGGGTCCAACAGTCGTTCTTCATGCGTAACAGATACATAACTCATTCAGCATACTGGTGACACTACCCAAATAATTACCGATCCTTATTTTACATTGTAAATCCCACTATTTCTAAAATCTAACAAGAAACATAAGACTCCAAATGAAAGAAACAAAGGTGAAAATGCCAAGGAGTCTGTTTTTTAACACGTTCCCGGGAAAATCAACCCACTTTGAATAACATGAGCAAGTAGCCTTGTCCTTGCAGAGTTGTCTCTTGATGACCACATTTCTACCATAAGATACTTCGAAAGAAATTTTAAAATTCCTAATACAGCCTTTACTCCTAGGAAATGCAGTGACTTTCACTTTAAGGGAAAGCTATTTTGATTAACACCAGAGAACAGTCCACACTCCTCCACCTTCTTAATATTGCAAAGCCGCCACAAACTCCCAAAACCAATCGACATTCAAATAACAAGACTAACTTTTCAATTCCTCCGAAATATAATCCCCAAAGTATTTAGATTTCCTTCAAAGCAACGCTCGGGCGGCTTCTAACTGTGTAACGTAGGTAACAAGTCTTTTGCCTTCCACACTTGGACTTAATTTTCCTACTTGAATCGGCACAATGAGCCTTCCAGTGCTGATACTGCACTGTCCAAATCTCTAAGAAGCATTTGATCCTGCTTGTGGACTCATAACACTCAGTCCTTCTTTTGCCAACCCTCACGTCGTAACTAGAAGTTCTTGTCAAATTTTAATCCCTGAAAGTTTACATATCTGAGATAGAAAAGGAAATATTTACAACTCAAACCCATAATACAGGAAATACTACAACCAAGCCTGAGAACAAATAACTGTTTAATGAGCTCTAAAAATGGACTGGCCAGAGACGGTCTTAAACATGTTTTGAATATAACCTCACCTTTAACTCCACAACACCCTCAAAACGCAAGAATCCCATTTGTCTATTGGAGCACTGCAACATTGATTAAAACCAGCAACCATTATTGCAGAAATATTAAGAAGACTTACCATGTAATTTTAGTACTGCCACATGGCAGGCATATTGTACGCATTTTGTACTGCCTCCTCCAAAACCATTACCTTCCCCAACCATAACAACACCAAAACCATACCTACTACTACTACTACTACTACTACTACTACTTGAAGCCTACACAGGTGGAGCAGTCTCTTTGGGTACGGAGATAACCTCATCCGCCCTGACCTACTGCATTAGGCATATTTTGTTAGTTTTAGCAGCCATACAGTTCTTGCTGGTGAAGTGCATTTTAAAAGACTGGACCAACTTTACCTTTTCTTGTTAAAGACTTTTTCCTTTCTTTTTAGCCTCGCTGCTCAAACTATCTCGACCATGTAAGGTGTGGTAAGACATCAGAAGCCCCCACTCCTGTTTTCCAGTGGATTAATGATTAATCAGTAGCTACGACGTATTACGCCTCAAAAAAGCAATCAAAGTTTGGGTGGAAATAGCGTATTTGAAGTTAATCGCTGGATCAGTGCTGGATGATCTGCTATTACCATCTGCAATTAAATGAACGGTAATTGTCACACCACCTACCTAAAAAATATTTCAAAAAATTAAACTTTCTATTAACACTTAGGAACATTTTAAGCCGCTTGATATCACCAAGAAATTACCAGAATCTATCTCATTCAGGCTGAACAAATTTTAAAACTCTAACGATGATGTGACTTGTTAACCAGATTTGAAAAGTTGCTTTCACCACAACATTAACAACGCATCCAAAAGAATCTAAAAATGAAATTTTTATAGGGTGGAACAGGAGTCAAGAGATATACAAGAGAAGTTTCACCCGAGTCTGAAAATCTTGTGGAAAAATCAACAAGCTGCACAAAGTCATGGGCAAGAGCTAAGCTGTAATTAACTGGTTGGAATATGCCAATCCTATTAGAATGGGTCAATGAGTTTTTATAATGAAAATTAAGTCAGTAAAGACTAAAATATGAAAGGTTTAATAATTGCCCATTAGAAATATAAATGGAAATAGAAGAAAATGGCATTTTTCTAAAATATTCTAATAGAACTAATGTAATATCTGGTAAACAGGTGGGCCTTCAAAAGTTTCCTATAAAAAGTCTGTGACATGCATTGTGAACGTTCATTGATTTCGTTACTGGTTGGAACAAATTTTGAAGGGCAGTTTGAAGTTTTTGGACAATATCTTAGCAAAGCATTAAAAATTCATTATTCTTTCAAGCTTAATAAAGTCCGCAAAAATTATAGAGGTGCAAGTTTGACAAGATTACTTTATACTCAAAATATTTTAAACATATTTTGTATGGTATTGAGGTCATTGAAAGTAAAATAAAGGAAACCAATAAAGATTAAAAGGAGTAAAAACCCTCTAAAAATGTTAAATTCAACACCAGAACAATTGTCTGCGCACTTCACCCAATGCTATGTGGTCTCCTAATCATAATACTCAACAATATTTGTATGCATACTTGTCCACCATAAATATTGGGAAATCCGCCATTTCAGATCAAGTGTGAAAATATCGTAGTTTGCTTCTCTTGATAAATAAGATCCCCGTTGTCACTGTCACTTGCAGAAGATCGTGTATAAAATCACGATCTAGCCCTTTACTTCCTGAATTATGAAATAGGAGGAGGAAAATTTTTTTATCTTGCTATACTAAAGCACATGGGCTATGATTACAAATTTTTGGAGAAAAAAAAATTGAAATATCCGTTGCTATGGAAACTAGAATATGTTGCCATTTGGCAACAATGGGAGGGAAAGGTCACAGAAAAGTCAACTACAAAACTGGCTTCTTTGTAACCAATGTATCATTTTATCAACACTTTCCAGCAAATAATGATTTAATACTCAGTTTCTAAGGTCTTCAGCTTACTTCACATGAAATTTAACAAAACAGTTGCTTGTCTTAGTAAAGCAGAGTCCAACATTACACTTCGTGCATACAGTTCTGGTGAATCCTTTAGGACAAAGCTTGCACCTTTGCTTCTTATCAGAATCGCCTGGCCAATGAGCCAAATTATCATATCTGATATTATCTGTGGGTCTGATATCAGGTTTGCTTCTCTTTGGAGCCGAGGAAGTTGCATCAAGTTAAGGACGGCCACACTTTTTTCTTTCACATTTGCCCGCTTTTGTAAGTGCATGAGCAATCATGCAGCGAAAATCTTTTAGAGATAAGTACTTTTTTTTCCATGCTGCTCTATATGGTGTCTATATAGAAGCCATGCATTTATAACAGCTGTATCAAAAAAATAATGAAAAATTCTGCTATACCACTTCTGACTGCGTACATTTATTCTGAAGAGTTCTGCTAACATATCAGCCAAACCAACACCTCCTATATGCCTATTATATCGAGCTACAATATCTGGCCTGTCAACATCAATGTCAACATCATTTTGTTGGCTTTGCCCCAGCGTCTGCAAGTTCCAACAGGTTCAACTCCAGTGTAGGAGGATACAAGGTGAACCGCTTTATTGTCATACCATTTCACAATGGTGATAACAGATGCTGCATCTGACTTAAAGTCGGCACTACCTCTTCCTTTCTTCTTTAGCACCTTATCATTCAACAATTGGCAACCAGTCATGCGATTGGAACGGATTGTAGCAACAGACCATAGCTTTTTCTTTTTTTAGTTCTTCTATAAGAGGAACTGAACTGAACCAGTTATCGAAATATAGTTTGAAACCTCTATCTTCTGGCAGGGATTCAACCATACGAAGCACTGAATTTCCAGAAACTCCGAAATCTCCACTTAAATTCATATGCTTTCCTGCATATATTTCGAAATCATAAATCATCCCGGATACCCCTGCTCGTGTGAACACCTTAAAGCCCCACTTGTTGGGCTTATTCTTATTTTATTGTTTCAAAGAGCTCCGTCCCTTAAATGCGATCATTTGCTCATCTATTGAATGACACTCTTCAGGTTCAATTTTTCCCATATTTTCTTTCAGTGATTCCAGTAATGGTCTTCTTACTTTAAAAGGGGGGTCATACTCTGAATGACCTTTTGTCTTCATTCTACAGTTATGGTTGAAATGGCTATTCTGAAGGAAGCTTTCAAATCTATTTCCAGACATGACATCTGCAATAAGAGAAAATCTGTAAGCATTTTCCCAATACATTCCAAAACTAGGGCATTTATATATGCGAGTGAGTAAGAGTATACCAATAAACTGCTCAATTTCAGCCTTTGTCGCACTTAATTCTTTTCCATTTGACTGAAGTGCATACATGTTTGTTTGATGAGCTATATTTTCAAAGCAATTGTCATCAATGAATTGCTTGAAGTACTGGTATGGAGTTGGTATCTCATCTGGAGGTTCAGAAAATCTACCAGTAAATTTGATATCTGGCTGCTCAAGGACTTTCTTTTCCCAGTTATAATCATATGACTTTTTCAGTGACATTTTCCTTATCTGAGAAACTTCCTTGTTACCATTATTATTTCTATCGATAGAGGGTGCTATAGAAGGAGAGTTTGTTAATTCATCCTCTTCAAACTGATCCTCAGCAACAGTTTCAATTTCAACTTTCCAATCTTTTTAGGCAAAATATTATGCTTCTTAACTTCATCTGAGCTGTCATAGACACCTCAGATTCATCCTCAGATTCATCAAATTCTAAATCAGATGTGTTACCATCAGGTAGGAGAACAAACTTGAGAGCTTCAGAAATGCTATACCTTAAGGGAACTAATTTTCGCGGGAACTAATTTTCGCGGTCGAAAAACTTTTCGAAAAAATCGTATTTCGCGGGAATTAATTTTCGCGGTTTTTCCAATTCTTGAATTTTCGCGGGAATTAATTTTCGCGGTTGATCAAAAATATTTTTCAGAAAAAACACAAATTTTAAATTTTTTTTCTAAAAGAAAATCTATCTATTCATTTACTCATCAAAAATATCAAAAAGATTTTCTCCATGCCCTTCTTCAGACTGTTGTTGTTGTTCTAAGTTGTTTTCCTCCCAATCGGAATCATCTCCATCGTCATCTCCAAATCTCCATCTGTATGAATCGAGCTCCTGAGGAAACAAACCTGCAAGGGTGAGAGTTTCGTTAACGACCAAACTGTCAAACATGGGACAAATATCGTTAAACGGGTCGAGGGGAGGAAGTTGACTTGATCCCAACTTGAGTGCATCGAATATGCCTGCTTTCTTCCAGCCGTTACAAATTATTTCCTTACCTTCCTCTGTTGACATATGATTGTAAAATGAGATGAGCCATTTTGCGTGTAATGGCTTTAAGGTAGATAGCTTATACTCAACTTCGATATCGTTTAGCTCAATCCCCTTTTCCAAACCAAATTTAATTTGCTTGGTGAACCACTCTGAAAACTTTTCTTTCATAAAATCCTTTGCCGCTTTATTAACGGTAAGATCCAAAGGCTGAAATAGATGCGTCATGTTGGCTGGAACCTTCGTAATCAAGATCTTGTTATCTTTGAGCACCTTTAAGACTTGATCAGTCGTCTGACCTCGAAAAACATCAAATATGAGCAAAGCTCTTTGATTATCATTACCCAGTTTGTTTCGTTCTTTCTTAACATGTGGCAAAATGATTTCATCAATGAACTTGAGTGCTTCTTTTTCGTTGCTGTAGTGCGTTTTGTTAGCACTCAACGAAAAGCTCTTCGGAAATTGGATTTTTGGTAAGCTTTGGTCCGTTTTACCTTTGTAGATGAGCTGCATTGGTAAGAACGTGTTGTCAAAAGTAATAGAAAATGTTGCCGTTATGGACCTTTTATCGTTTACGCCTGCTATCGGTACATTTTTCACATTGCGTTTTGCCATCGTCATGTTTGATACTTGAACGTACTTTGACGGCGTTTGGTCGAAATTTATAATCAAGGATGGAGGTATTTCATATTTTTCCACTTTCTCGACAATTTGATGAAGAAACTTCAGCTCCGCTTCCTTTTGAGCACCAACTGGAATATGCACTTTACCTGTAGTTTTCATTCTGCGGACGAAATTCATTCGTTTAAAAAGACTTTTGGCCCACGACTTTCCGATCGTCAAATCTTCTTTCATAAGGTTTGGATAACGCTTCACCAAGGCTTTGGCTGTAGCTATTGCGACCATTGAATTCACGACTCCTCCTTTATATCTTGTTGCTTTTAGATAATTTTGAACCAGTGGGTCGAGTTTATCCCCTAGGATGCATGGCCGTCCCCTGAGTTTATTCACTATAACTTTCTTTGGTGATCTATTTTTGCGTTGGGCTTGAGACATCTCTGCAATGTAGCGCTTCCTGAAATCACGAACGGTACTTTCTGTTAAGTTAGGGTAAACTTTCTTCCATTTTCTGGTAGAAGATGCCGGACCATAGGAACTTGCATCTTTTCCAATCAAATAACGATCCTTATCGCTGTATTTTTTGTAGGGACCACGCTTTGACGATTTTTCCAAACGCTTGCGCACTGATTCGTTCACGGCTTCATTGTCAATAACACCCAATCCTAAAAACAATATATTTAAAAAGTAATAGGCTTTGTGGCGAGGGTGAAACATATCTGTGTTCTGATCAATCAGTCAATCGGGAGTGTATTAATATAATAAACCGTGTGAGTGCAATAAATGACTGCGCGGTGTTCGTGCGGTCCCAAAATTTATAAAGTTTCATGATTTTTTCGAATTCTTGTAAAAACAAACAAAAACAAAACAATTACAAAGAAGGCAAAGATGTTTGAGTAAAACATTTTGAAAAACTTTAACAAAACATTTTGTCTCACGGCTCGTGAAAATAAAGAGAGAAAATAAAACAACTCGGAAATATAAATCTCATATTGCACTCGGGACCATGCCTTAACTACCTAGTACACAAAGCAATAAAATATCAGGAAAAACAAACACGGACAAAATATCACAGTAAATTGAGCATGTTAAAAACAAATTTACCTGAATCATCCGGGCTAGGAAACAGATCAGGCTGTTTTGGTTCGTTGGATGGTTCTACTTCTTCTACTGTTTGTTTTTCAGCTTGGTGTTGACTTTCGTCGAGCTTTTTTGCATACAACCGCACAAGCGACATTTTGATCGAAAAAGGAGACACAATTACACAATCATAACGTTTGGTTTTTTCGTAAATATTTCTTTTGTCATTGATCTCTCCTTCACATTGCTCTTTTGTAAATAATGTACTTATTTACAAAAGAGCAATGTGAAGGAGAGATCGATGACAAAAGAGAAAATATGAAAGACGTTCGAAAATTTTATATTAAAATTTCAGGGGGGTAAGAAATGCTACTTAAAAGGTAAAAATTCTTAATTGAATAAAGTTCAAATCAAATATATTTTGTATATCATTTCCTTAGCAATGACCTATCAATGTCATATCGACAAAGTCTTTAATTTCAGCGAAAATATACTTTATAATTATGACATTCATTTAGTTAAAGCCCCACAGTGAATGATATTGTTTGTGTTTGTTTTCGAACACTTTAATAGAAAGAGTTGCGTAAAACACTGTTTAAATTTTGTCTTTTGTCAGAGCTCGACTCTGATTACGTTGAAAAATTTGTAATGGCAACTGTCAAAAGTATTATTTTCAGTGCAGCTGTAAGAGGTTACCACGTATACAAATCAAGTTGGAAACCAAAAGAACACGAGACACTTGAATGTGCGCATGAAGATGACAACCCGTACGATATGTTTTCTATTAAAGTGTTCGATCCTGCATCACCTGAGAATATTAAAGGGCACCTACCAATGGAAATTAGCAGATTCACAAAATTCATTATAGACAGAGGGGCAGAAGTATCCTTAATGATCACAGGTAGACACTATCGAAGAAGCCCTCTAGTACAAGGTGGGCTTGAAGTCCCATGTCAGGTTAAGGTGACAATGCTTGGAAGTATTGTAAATCACATGCTCTTATCCCGCTACGAGACTTTACTTGAAACCTTTTACACTGAACCAAAAGAGGAGGAAATTATTGGAACATTTCTTTCGATTCAACCAATTGATGAAAGAATGGATATGGATATAGATATTGACGAGGTTCAACATGAACAGCCGCGAAGAAAATCGAGGCCTAAGTCAAGACAGACAACTACGGAAGTCAAATCCAAGGACATTCGCAACTTTTTTCGACAGAACAAGGAAAACACCTCAAGCAAGTCTACGGACAAAGTTAATAAAAACCCTATTGTAATAGATTAGTTTATTATGTAAAAAAATTGCAAGCGAAATACAAACTAGTCTTTTTATCTCAGTTCCTACAAAGATCCTACTCCTGGCAGCCATTTTTATGACTTTTTTCGCGGGAATTAATTTTCGCGGTTTTTCTAATTTTGGAATTTTCGCGGGAACTAATTTTCGCGGTTTTTGCCAAAAACCGCGAATAAAGCGAAAATTAGTTCCCGCGAAAATTAGTTCCCTTAAGGTACTTCTTTTCCATTCTTACAAAAGAAAAATATGGAAAATAAATTAATTACATCGCATTCACGAATTCCTGTTAGTAGCCCTATGTTGTACCCACAGAGTCAAGTTTTGCCAAGAAAATATATCTTACTAGAACATCATGTAGGTAAAAGGCTAAGTGGCAAAGATGCACAACATCCCACTGTTGCCAGATGGCAACATCAAATTGGGGTATATAAAATGTGAAAACAACTGATAGTTTCATTTCTATAGACATGGAAGTTAGATTCTACTATATAAAGTCTCTATTGTAGAGCTCCTTTGAATTGTCGTTGAACTTTATTCTAGACGTGAACTTACCTGCTAACATAGACACCCAAATCCAACTTGCTGTCAATCGTAGGCCACTCCAAAAAACGTGCTCTAAAAGTCCCGTATGTCAAAGAATCTTCATGTAACATCACTGAATTGTAGAGAAGTGTCAATAGTAGCCGTCGTATCCCAATGTTGCCATTTGGTAACATTCTTCCAAAAAAATAACCTATTGAATTGTATGTTTCCAAATGGCTACGTCAGGAGGTAAAGGGATAGATCCATTATATCATCAATACATGATAAAGTAGAACGACTACGTATAAAGACGAGATATCCCTGTTGAGAATAAAGTCTTCTTATCTGTACTTCAAACAAGTTATAAGAAACAGTTTCACTTTATGAAAATTCATCAGTATAGAGGAAGCTATACCGTGACTGTTAAATATGTCTGTAAAAATGCACACGACGGTAACTCAACCCTACGCACTTCTTTATCTTCCTGAAAAACTACAGATTATTACTCAAAGTCTGTGACTGGCTACAAAAGTTCAACCTATCGAAGATATTAGTAACCACAAGGTCCCATAAGATACGTACTGGCAAACAATGGAGAAGTGGAAGAAGAGTTTGAACATTATGGAAGCGTTAGTGGTCAAGTCAGACGATAAATGCTCACAAAAAAATAACATTGCCCCATGTCTATCATCCACTTCCGTCTTTGACGTAGACGAAACTAGTTCCGGGGTGTATGTGAAAGAAAGCGGAGATGAAGACGAGTCCGAAAGCAATGTTGAAGATGGTTCAATGAAGAGCATTTGTCATGACAACATAATCGATATTATTTGTTTTCGTGCATGTGATTGTAGAATTAACACGGTATTAAATCGTGCATTTTGCAGTTGTTTTATTGTTGTTTATATAATTTACCAATCAACATCGTCTTCTTTTACTATCTCGTGACTACACGCGACTCAAGACTACAGGAAGTGCGTAATGCAAAGATTTTGAATAGTTTTTCCCTCGAGTTTATGAAACGCGTACGTTGTTACTTAACAAAAAAAAGAAACCAAATCCTCATTATTCACGTAGTTTGCGTAACTTTTGCATTTGTACTGAGAAGCTTAGGAAACTTTTGGAATACGCAGAGGCTTGCATGCACAAATTTGGTATGCGGTGGAGTCACTAATAGGTACACATTCGTACAAGGGGGTCCAGTTGCTGACATTTCAATTCGCATACCATGCGAATGACCCCCTTAAAGATCCGTTAGTTCTAATGAGTATTTCCTTACTGATGTGTAATTTTCATGTAAAAGGGCAGTCTTGTTCATCATATTAACCTAGTTTATTGAGCATTACCAGTCCGCTTTCTTCATATCAGAAGACCATTAGCGGTGATTTTTGGTTTTACCAATCGGACAGCAGATCTCGTTTCATATTTTCTAATCACTTTTTGAAGTTAACATAGGCAATGTGAGTATATATTTACACGACATTCCTTTGGCAAAAGTATGCGAGTATTTACAATCCAGTGTCATATCTTTGTGACAAAGATAATCGTTTAAGACAACCTGTATGTACTGATACAATTCAGCAAGTTGTTTAAAGCAGTATCGCATTTTTGCTTATCCAATTTTTTGCATCCTGCGTGCGGCGCTTTATAAAGGGCGGAGCTTATTTCCAAGTCGAGGAATAAGTGAAAAACAAAATCAAACTTTAAAAAACTGGATTTTTCAGGGCAAACTATGTAAATGGGATCAAAATCAAAATTAACAGGTTATTAAGGGGGCATTCACAATATGAAAAATAACCTACACCACTAAACCGCCCAATTTTTTTTCACTGCAGCGGTTATTTAATTACTTTACCTTTTGAGGTGCAACGCAAATTTAAGCACAGGTGTTTATTTGAGCAAATACGGTAGACGTGTTTAATCTACATATTTTCAATCTATCTCTCCTGTGTTGATAGAATGGTGGGTGTTTTACTATCATTTGCTACTTATTGTGGATAAGACTTTTTTGAAAGTAATTACTTTAGTCAATGCATTTTGGTCGCTAAAGTCAGAGTACCTTACGTTATGGTCTCGACAGATTGTAAATGGAAAATGTTTAAAAATACAGATAAAGAGCGAGCCCTCAAGGTAACGTTAGTTCTAGGCCGTTTGGGAAAACATGGTACTGTTCCACAACAATTTACTCATGCATAAGTTCCATACTTCAGAAATAATTAAGGTCGTAAAAAAACTCTCTTCCGAAAAAGAAATTGAACAATAAAGGCCGTGCAAAAACAGTTAATTAGAAAGTGAATTAAGTGTGTTTTCTTGGACGATGCCATCTTACATCCTGAAGACATCTGGCTGAATGTTGGTATTTAGTAGTAGTCTTCCAAGAGCACCACTACTTACTTTTCCCCAACCTTCAGAAATATAAAGACAATCTTGAGAAATGAAAGGAAACGATTCATGGTGGGGTTGACCGTGGGGTACAAAACAAACATGGAAACCAACCCAAAACTAAAGAGCAAAAATTTACACGCGCAGCCAAAAACAAAAGCCCAGTGTCTTTATAACCAATGGGGAACAACAGCAAATATTGCAAGTGTTACTCATAATACGTCGGTTTAAGAACTTGCAACCCTGTGAAAAGGACGGAGAGTTATTGAAAATAAGATCAGTATTAGAAAAATCTGTCAAATCTGTAAACACATATATTATCTGTAGTAAACCTGTGCTAATCCCTAAATGACCGATTGACAAGTTTTTCCCGCAAGATCAGTCCCTAGCCATAGTATAAAAAATGTTCTTCTGTACACTGGAAATGCTTAAATCAAAGAAATTCACAATGTTCCAATAACAAAGAAAATATTTGTGTCAATATCTATTGAAATTGCTGATACAGACTATCACAATGCGACCATGCAGTACGAGGTCTTTGTTGCAGGTGTAAGGTTTTGTACGTTAACATTACAGGGCAAATATTTCAAATTGTGTGGCAATTTGACCAATGCGGATAATGGTATTGCAAATTATTTTTTTCCAGACAGGAACAAAAGGGTCCTTTCACATATGATGAGAAGGTGAAAGCTGTCTACCAAAGTTAGTTTGGCTGCCCATTAGCAGGGCAATGCTCATGGGAAAAGGCTGCACATTAGCAGGGCAATGCTCAAGGGAAAAGCTTTGTTGTCATACAGATAATCTCTATTAATCTCCTATTGTCAGTTTTATGGGCCATAAAGCGATGGTCTATTTCCTATAAAACATTACTATGTTAATTACTAATAATTTGTTGGGAAAAAATGGTTGGGGAACACTAAAAGAGTCCCTAAAGTAGTCCCTTAAAGAATACATTAACGAACAAATTTAGTCAACACAAAATGTTTTGGGTCCCAATTGACCTAGCTGACCTAGCTCAGAGCACAAGGGTTATCAGTGTGAAATAGAGTATGGAAGGTACACTGACAAATGTAATCAGTGCATAAGCACCACAAGTTGGGTGTCCACAGGAAGAGAAAGAAAAGTTTTGGAGCGATATAGATTTCACTCTCGTGAGGATTCTAAGAGGAGAGAGAAGTGCAATTGGAGCAGTCTTTAATGGACACGTCAGATAAGGGAACACAGGCGACGAGGGTGTGATGGGAAGATATGTTTTTGGCAGGTCAAATGAAGGAGAGCAGGTGATAGTCGATTTTGTAAAGAGAATTATGGCAGTGTCAAACATTTATTTGAAGATGCGAGAGGACCAGAGAGTGACCTATAAATATGTTGGTAGGAGAATGTTGGGCATGCATGTGCCTAGGGAAAGAAAACAAGGAAGACCAAAGAGGAAATATATCGACGTGATAGCAGAGGTCATGAGAGCAGAGGGAGGATGCAGAAGACCGTGTAAAATGGAAAAGACGATACACTGTGGCGACCCCTAACGGGCGCAGTCGAAGGTCAAAGAAGAAGTCAGGCGTCATTCTAGTTCACCATGACAATTGGCCATAAATCACTGTGCCTGCCCCAACTCGACTACTTATTGTATTGCTAATGGTTGTAAATGAATGGGTATAGTTTTTAAAATTAAAACTGCACGTTAAGGCTACTATTAAAAACCAGCTAGAAAAAAAGTAATCAAAAACTAGTGCATAGGTCAATAAAGTCGATACGAGATGTAATAAACGAGAAACCTTTGAAAGCTTGTACTGGAAAGAAAAAGCGGTTAGTCACTAGCTTCTCGCAGTATCTTCATCCAAATGATGATGTAGTTCCACCCGTCACAAAGTCTTTTTATGATAATACCTTGCCTCAAAACGCCTGACTTTCAAAGTCTCATTATTTTAATTGCTTTTCTTCTTATTCGGACTTGAACACTGCGAAATCTTAAGTGATTCTTTTTTTATTATTCCATTCCTCTTTTCTTTAGAGTCACTTCCACCTGGTGGCATCAGTTTATTAATTTTACTTTTAAAAAAGTCCATATATCCAAATGTACACGCACTAATGGACATACGTAGAACATACAATACATCAACAGAACCAAAGAATGGAATAGTTTACTTAATCACACCACACAGTCAACGGGAAACTATATCTACACTATTGATATTGTTAGTACTTCAGGCGGGTTGATTACTGCTTTAACAACAACAAAAATAGAACGGGGTAAACTTCTATTACGATGACTCCCCTAAATCTAAGATATGTGATGACACAAGACTCCAGACTAGAAAAAAGGAAATTATACCATATGTGGGGTATTTTCCATGGTAGCTGTATACAAAAGTCCAGATACACCACAGATGAAATGGATCCCTATACATCAAGCTTATGCCTAGTACCCTTGTCATAGTCTCTAACATATGCGGTACCCTCGCATTCCCAACAATAAACGACACTATGTATATAAACATGCATGTACACACCAGTAGATTTATCTATGATACAACTTTCCTGAAATTCTTTGTCAGTTTCTAATAAACAAAGCAGCAAGTATCAGGTTAATTTATTTACTTTTCATGCCTTTTGACTAATTCCTGGTGAAATTACGTCATAAAAAAATGCAGTTGTATTAAAAGTACTGTTTAACGCACCAAAACTATTTTGCAAGGGCTCAATGTAATCTCATAGGTAACATAGTTATTTCTTTTTTTTAAGAGTTTCATAACTGAGTTGAGGTTAGTCGGGTATCTTCTTGTTTAATACAACGCTACTGGAACATTTAGCTACTTCTTCAGACCAATTTACTTCATTTCACAGTTCTTATTGGTGGTAAGCAGTTTGAAATAGTTCCGGTTTACGATAACTCATATTTAAAATCCACAGCAACTGATCTTGCAAGGTCAAAGGCACTCATGTGCATGAGTAAAGAAATAATTCTTTTAGTTGCAAGCCTAGAGAATGAAATGAAAATCACAGTACAACAAACGAATCTTGAACTTGGTGCTAAATAATCTTACATATTTTGACAACTTTTGTGGCTTTTTTCAAATTCAGCATAACCAAGGTAAAAAGAAAAAGAAGTGAAGTGCTTCGGTCAGGCTGAAATAATTAAAATGCACTTAAAAACACGTTATTTTCTAGGGGTTAGAAAGAATCTAAAGTAACACCAGCCATTTAACGGCTCCGTCATTTGATGTCATAAAAGTCATAAAGGCTATAAAATTCCTAAAGATAAACGAAAGTACAGAAATGGAAAATGAAAATCGTTAAAACAACAAAATATCAGCCGAACGAAATTGTACAACGAATGGGTGTTTTATTAGGGAATGTGACAAGAAAAGGGCTAAATCCATTCATCGAAAAATGTACCGTAATTCATTGTTCTAAACCAGGAAAGCCGCATGAGTTATCAAAATACTTAGAGTATTATAATACTACTACCTGTACTCAGAAATATACTGGCTGTCTATAAGTTACATAGAAGAGGCATTAAAATCCACCAAAACGACTAAAAAATACACACAAACTCATGCTAGATATCTATAAGCATTTCGCATTGGGAACAGAAAAATACTTGATAATGTTACGTGGAGGATCTTAATCGAGGAAAGCTCAATATGATACAGCTGACAAAAAATAAGTTGAAGTATGTGTAAAGGTAAAAACGCAATTAACTAAAAAACCAAAAACAAATAATGGAGTGCATAAAAATACCCAGTATCCCCAGTAAACCTGATCTGTCATTGGCATTGAAGCAAACTGCACCCTTACCAAAAAAGACATTTTTTTTAAAAAAACACAAGTTTTCATTGGTATGCCATTGTTACTCCTTGTTCGTTGTAATGTATTTTTCTATAAATGTAGTTTCTTTTTCTACCGCGTCTAGGTTACAGAATTTTTTGGTTCCAACGTGCTTTCCTCCATCCTCCATCACATGAGTTGAATGTTTCAAGTCTAAAGTTGACTTTACCTCTTGGTTCAACCTTTAACTTTTTCTCTTTTCTTTACAGTTTACATGGTTCTTAAGCACTTTAAAAACAAAAACGACATCAAACAGAGCGACATAATTATGTTCCACGCAGTGTACTATGGATCCAACAAAAACTTCGGATCGTAGTACCGTGATTACTTCTTCTCTTGATGCAATGTCGGGTAAAACTGGCGTCTTGCGACTGGTACAGCCACCAAAATGGCTTAAACAAAAAATGTGGTTTTAATGGCAAAAATTACGTTTTGTGTCACTGAAAATGAGCAATGTCAAGAAATCAAAAGCTATCAAAGTTTGGACTCTAAAATTTTCTACAATAAGATCAAATCGTTGACAGGAAAGAAATTTTGTTCTTCAAGCGGATGCATTAAGGCAAGAGATGGTACTTTGATAATGGAGAAAGAAAATATAATGGAACGTTGGGCTGAATATGTAGACGAACTATTTGAAGACACAAGAGGAGAAAAACCACACATTCTGAAAGCTATGGACGGTCCAAAAATTCTCCCATGCGAAGTTAAAGCTGCAATCTCGAAGATGAAAGCTAATAAAGCGACAGGTCCAGATGAAATCTGCATCGAAATGATCAAAACCCTCGAAGAATTTGGTATCCTAAAAATAACAGACCTGCTAAATGAAATTTACGATAGCGGAGAAATCCCTTTGGAACTTAGCAAGTCTGTGTTCATTGCCTTACCTAAGAAACCAGGTGCAACCGAATGCGAACTGCACAGAACAATCAGCTTAATGAGTCACGTTACAAAGACCAGAGATCGGTAAAGAACAATTTGGATTCATCCAATATTCAGGTACATGAAATGCAATTTTCATCACGAGAATGATGTCCGCACGTGGAATACAAATGCAACGCAACATTTATCTTTGTTTCATAGATTACTCGAAAGCATTTGATAAAGTTAAACATGAAGATTTACTAGAGATGTTACAGGAGTTGGATATAGATGGAAAGGATATAAGAATTATTAGAAATTTATACTGGGAACAAACTGCAGGAGTACGAACAGACAATGAAATTGAAAAATTTTGTAAAATCCAAAGAGGAGTAAGACAAGGCTGTGTTTTCTCACCAGACCTCTTTAATCTGTACAGTGAGAAAATTCTTAGACCAATAACCAAAGAAGATGGTTTTAGAATCGGTGGCCAACTATGGTTTTTAAGACGAATGCTCAGAATACCCTGGACCGATCATGTCACCAACGAAGAAGTTCTCAGAAGGCCAGGATGTCAAAGGAAAATTCTGTTAACCATACGCAAACGACAGCTCCAATTCTTAGGGCACGTGATAAGGAAAGAAGGATTGGAAGAACTAGCACTGACAGGAAAGATAGATGGAAAGAAAGGTAAAGGAAGGCCAAGAACAACCTATATGGCAAGGATAGCATCATTGACAAGGAGAAGTAAGATACAACTACTAAGATATGCGAAGGATCGAGATCTATGGCGGTGCATGATCGCCGACGTTCTAGGAGGACATGGCACTTAAGAAGGAGGAGGAAGTCACTTAAAAATATTTAAATAACAGACCCGTTGAGTTGAATTCCAAAGGGCATTTTATCTAACAGTCGGTGAACTATTCCGAGTAAAATTTTACTGATACAAAAGCTTTTCGGTTTGTAAGTTAGCAGAAGCAATTTTCCCGCAAAAATAGTCAGTGGAAACGCACTTATGACAAGGGACGCCATTGAAATGAATACCAACCACATTGGATAGAACACCAGTATATGATAAAGATCCTGTCAGGATACAAAACGTTTAATCTGTTGGTCTGCTTGTAACGATGACTATGTACGTAAGTCTAACTTGCAAACTGAAGTCACGCAATAGTTTACGGCGCTAAAAGTTACAGTTTCCCACAGTCTATTATTGCCCTAGTAGTTTAGAAAATACGAACATGAAGAGCTAGCTTTAACTTCCTCTGCTCTGGAGGTATTTGATTGGGCAACGGGGACTAAACGAGATTCGTCATTGGCATCTGCTATCGCCTCTACATCTAATTCTTTTATCTTTCTTCAACCCTGACCTGATTACAGGCCAAAACCACATAAATACAAAAACAATAAACATTGTAACACGTAACAAATTTTCCCTTCTTCTTATTGGGCTTTTGCTCCAATTTGGCTTCTTCCGTTATTTATTATATTTTGTTCTTCATTTTGCTTTACTTTGGGCAAAAAGGCATTTAAAAAGTTTGGTTCAGTGATATTAGCCTTACAAATAGATTACTCTGCCAAGATCACACAATAAAACGTCTTTGGGTTTGTGTTTGGGTAGTTGGTAGACCATTGTATGTAATGACTTAACATTCAAAAGTTCCAAAAGAAACGTTTTAAACCTATTACTTCAGTTTTTAATGTTTCAAAATGTTATTGTTTTAACGTCATTTCCCCCCATTAACTGAGGATCAGACGGTGCCCTTCACCGGGACTTTGATTTGGCAGTGAGGAATTTCTTGGCCGGATGCCCTTCCTGACCAAATGCCAACCAATGGCTTTTTTTCATGAAGTTCCAAAGTCACCCGTTCGGGGAATCGAACCCGGAATTCTTGGTTACGGTGCAGTTGCACTAACCACTAAGTCACGTCTCTTCGATATGATGTAAGTAAATACTTTTATTTTTTGCAGAATGATTTGCAACCTTGCAAACAAAATTGTATATTAAAGGGCAGGTACAAAAGCCCATAAATGTACAATTAAACATGTTTGTTGCTTCACTCCGTTATTTACTCATTCGCTTACTTACTTATTCACTTTTTTTTTCACTTAATAAGGCAAAATTAAATTTCAACATAATAAATTCTTACACTCAATTAAACATTCATAAAACAAAGTACTCCAATTGAAAATATTGGAAATACCTTGACGAAAATTATTAAAAATGGAATATTAAATATAAAACTTTTAAACAGTTTCGTCTTGGCTATGAAAGACAAAGGTTTTTCCAGCTTCGTAATCCCATTTTTTCTGTCTTTCCACCATGCATATGATTATGCAACTGTAATTTTATCAAACGCATAAGGAAGGTTGCTTTTTTCCTTTCTTGCGTAGGCATACTAAATTCTGAAGTGTTAATCAACATGGAGACGCATACATCGCAAAATACAACTGCAAGAAATACTTACTTTGCTTTTTTCTTCTCAGTAATTGAATACCCGAGAGAAGATTTGTATATTGCGCCAGCTAAGCTAACCAGATACCGAGAAAACGGCTCCATCCCCGAAAGCAAACTTTCCGTATTGTTTTCAAACCATACTTTTGGAAGAACAGATATGATCTTAAAAAATAAAAATGACGCGAGGCAAATATTAAGCCCATCAGTTGTGAAAAGAACTTAATCTCTGAAAGAACAAGGAAGAAAACTTGCTAATCTTTAAAAAAATGAAATATGTTGGTACTCAGTTTAGCGAACACAATATCAAAATTTCGGGATTTTACTATTTTCGTTCAGATTTTTCACAAGTATGTCCATAGGTTGTCAATTAACAACTAAAACGTTTATTTCAGTAGATCTCTTGTGAACAATATCAGTGTTTTTAGTGTTTCCATACTTCATGATTCATTTTCAAAATTCTCTCTTCAGTCTTATTGCACTGTATCTCAAGTTTACTTGTGTATTCAAGGAACAAGGATATATGTTAGCAAGTACTAAAATTTATCTAGGTGATGGGAAGAAATTTAAAAAACCAGGAGTAAGCAGAAAATAATTACTCCAAATTCAGGTAGCAACCAACATTTACAAGCCTACGGCTATAACTTCGCCAGTACAAATAAGAAAAAAGAGCAAATACGGTAATCCATTTTGAAAGTACAAATTAAAGTTTAAAATTTTAGGACAAAACTATTTCCATTTGTCACAGGTTAACTGCACTTAGGTTACTGGCTTTAACAATATCTGTCGATAAACAATAAAGTAGCATCTACAGCATTACCTTTTCAGTGATTAGTATCTGTATTACACTTAAAATGTTTGTATTTCTATTGTCTGACCAAGATAACATCGCGTTTGATAATTATGCGCAATGTCAACATAACAACTTAAAGGGAAAAATTTCTGTCTTCAGTGTACTTCCTCTCATTAGATTTGTTTCTATGGATTTTCAAAAATATTAATTCTTTAATATTTTGGGGAAATTGTTGAATGTGGAAGTTCAGCTAGAAAAATTAAAATTTGAAAAACCAATTCTAAAATTCAACGAAAATTCTCGTAATCTGCAAGTATATATATTGCCTTTACAATATGCTTTTATAATTCCTGAAAATCATTATCTCTGGTTCTCATTGTTGAAATAAACGACGCAATTGACGATGTTATGGCTCTTCAATTGGGCAAATTCTAACAGAGGTACTTAAGCCTTTCAAAAGTTACGACTTTCACCATAATACTTTTGAATTTTCTATTTCGACTTTTTTCAAAAAATAAGCCATTATAACACCCTGCTGAATGAATAACTTCAAACTTGAAAGGAAAACTTGTCATACTGGATTTACAGCCCTTTTTATAGTAATTATTCTAGCTGTTTTGACAACGGACAGACAGAAAAGTCTCACTCCCTGCAGTTGGGATTTCCGTTAAGTCAATTTCTTTTTCTTGACATAAATTGGTTTAACTGCCATCTTTTATTGTAACAGCTTAATTATTTTTCAAAAAGAGTGAACAACACTTCTCTTCCATGCTCTTCAACTTTACCATGTGGTCTCGTAAATTATAGCACCTTCAAGCATCCTAAACATGAGAAGTGTACAATAAAGAGGGAGTACAGGCAGCTTGAAGACAGGGGGTTTGTTTACAATTACGCTCTCTTCAGTCGTCAGTGGGTTGCAATTTCAGAGAGAACTTTTTATTGGCTTTTACGCATTTTCCGCCCTAATTTTCCTGTTACTAAGCAATTGCAGTTAAAACCTGTTTTGAATTTATGATAACATATTGCTTGAAAAGAACAATTTTAATAAACTGGGTGGCTTTTCTGTATCTCTCCTTTATATCTCCCTGCAATCATCAGAATTAGCGGAGAAAATTAAATATAAAAAAACTGAAGTTAAATTCAGCATTAAACGTAGTGCTAATTATAACTATTTCCAAATCTTTTTTCTGTTATTAACTAAATCTATGTCTGGTTTCTGGACAGTATAAAAACTGTGGTTTTGTTACATACCGTTCTACATATTTCAGAGTTTTCGTGAAGGTTTGGGAATTGTTGCAATGCTGCAATAAGATATCGATTTAATATACCATCTACAGTGATTTGTTGAACCTCCTTCTCTGATAGAGTTCCCAACCAAAGCAATGTGTTCTTTAAAAGCTAAAATAGAAGGGGAAAAACCCAACTACAAATCATCATGATAGTAGATTTACGATGATAACACAACTTAACATGCAGTACAGTTGATCATGTTTAAAAACCACGGTAGTCTCAGCCTTCACTAAAAAAATTCCCGGTTCAGGCCCAAACCCAATAAAATACCTTTTCAAAAAAATATTGAAGGAGACGGTTTGTCTTATAAAAAACCCTTCAGCCATGTTAGAAAATAACCCAGGGATTGTTTATTCATAAAATCAATCTGTGCCAAACCCTACATCGTATCAAGTGGGAGGCGCTCTCCATTGATCACTCTCCTGAGTTCCATCCTTGATAATATATCCCATATCCCGATGAATGCTCTTCCCTTTATGGCACGGACCAAGAAAAACACAAAACAAGAACAATCGTGTGACAGCTTTTGCTCTGTTGGCCACCTTCCTCCCATTTATGTTTGTGCGTAGAACAGATGTTGCCATTCATTAAGCATCGACAAAAATGACAGTGATCTTAAGATTCAGTATGAGAGCATAACTGTGCACAGTACATGACCAAACGGTGATAAACGTCAGATATTTATAACCAACTGGTATTATGACGAGGGTGCTGCAGTCAACATGCGGATACAAGAGAAGCATGCAAATTTGTTTGAAATATTGAAGTTGATGGTCCATTACTGTGAATGCCACTATTAAGAAATACAATTAAATTGGAGATAGGGCTTTACAGGTTGACTAACTGGAGATAATAAAAAATCCAAGTACAGGCCAAGGACACAAGACATTAAAATAAGTAGCAATAAACCCACCAAAAAGAGAAGCAGTCGCAACAAAAAATTACAAACGAAATGGTCTGTTGAAATATTTCACAAATATATTCTAATTTTCTTTATTTTATTCTTGTATTTCATTTCAAGGGGTCGTTGCATTATGGTAGGGGAAGATAACATCAAACTATGGCTGGTTGATGTAGGCTTCAATTTTTACAAACGACTTAAACTACTTTACGAAAGAGGAAGTTCAATTCAAAAAATCCTTTGCAAATCCAGGGTCTCCATATTATCAACTATCAGTACAAACACAAACAGGCTTAAGGAAACTAGAATGTTTTCTCTGATCAAATATTTTAAAATATAGACCAAACCTAAAAGCAGTATAATGCAGAAACCATAAGTACAAATCTTCTACATTTTCGTGACCATAGCTAAATTGACTAAGATGGCACAACGAGGGACGAAACAATACAAAACTATGGTAAAAGTGAGTTTCATTGTGATAGGGATGGGTGGCACGCAGCTTGCTCAATGCAGTTTTTTGTCCTCACTTTTAAATGTCAGGCTGGTAGCCTAACCAACTCAGCATAAAAGTTTCCTTTTAAAAGTGCTAGCATTTCAAAACGACATGCCTTCAATATTTAGGTTATCCCAAACGACGTTTCTTTTCTTACATGCTTGCCCACCATAAATCTTCATAAAGCTCCATTTGCTTCATTGCTTTTTAAAATTCAATTTATTAAGAATGATTTGTTTTGAAAAGAAATGACACAGGGGAACAATTTTTTGGGACTCTCGTGTTTTCTTTAAAAATAAAAGTGTTTCTGAACCAATTTTTCGTGCTGAATCCAAAAATGATATCCATTTGTTCCCATCACGTCTAGTTTTTTCTGCCTATGCTACACCTAGTTTTCATCAAAAATTCTGCTTTAGCATTGGGAAAAACTTTCTTCTGGTCATGGGATGTCCTTTCAAACAAATAAAGAGGGCCAAAATGTGATTGTTGCCATTCTTCTTCGTCTAATTGATGCTGATATTCTGATTGAATCACAATTGACCTCTGGATTTCTTTGGTTCCTTGTTAATCCTTTCATGGGGCCATTCACATAGTTTGCAAGCAGTTTTCCCTATTATCACTAATTGGCCGAGTATTTACAACAATGTGACATTTCAGTCAGTCAGTCATTCAGTTGCATTTTTTGTGGTTTCCCGTTTCCACTTGAGATCTGAGAAGAGATGGATCGGTTGTGTTAGTGTGACAGCTGTCAACAGAGTTTGTTCTTGAGTGGCTATTTTGGCAACATAATGCAAATACTCCTTTGTCAGTGGTCTTGAGCAATTTGTGAATAGTTTGCTGCTTGAAATTATTCAGCGATTTATTTGTGATGCAGATTGAACATGGCAAGAAGACGAAGGAGGTGTAAAAACGACCCAAATTCTTTCTGTTATATTTGTGGACAATTCACGTTTCCATCTCAAAGAAAGCCAATCTCGGATTTCGTTAAAAAGGCATATCTGGCATACTTTG